>OX123194.2:22593782-22789590 GCA_944739405.2 Euclidia mi | reverse complement strand
TTGATTTTATCTTCGACATTTTACGATAGTAAGTTTCGGTTGTATATATCTACAACTCCAAAGGGTAGTACAAACTCAAACTGTCTATTTTTGGTCGGAAACTTATCGAATCAGTCCAACAAACCACTTGACGTACCAACTATCTTTTATCGTATACTACTTGTGATGTTAGTGCTAAAACTGGGAAGCTTTTACTCATCATTGACATATCTCGATCTAGGGCGCCTTATCTACCTACGTCACATTCTAAAAATTCAGGCATATACTCAACCTACACGAATAAGTAACCAGCAAAACGAAATAACAAATAAAACCCGCACATAAAACATTAGCCACGATGTTCTGTGGTGCTTCCTAATCAGTTCTAGTCCATTTCATCGCATTTCGACATTAATTTTGTTCAGTTTCTCTCTTGACGTTTGATTGGCTTGCCTACCCTAAGACAGTTTGTAAATGTCGGCACGGTAAATGAACATCGCCGTGGCGTAAATTTCGGACGAACTGAAAACGGCAGATGGACCGGTAGTAAAAAATCTTCGGCAGAAAACGTTAAATAATGTCTGATAAACGCTATACTTTAATAACTACTTTACAATAAAAACACATATGAATAATATTGTTTTACCTCTATACATGAAAGATAAAAATACAGACTGTTTCGTTAGTTAACCAGCTTATAATAAGGTCTCGTGTTCGCCTGCTGTTTAGGCTAAAAAAATGCTGTGATGATTGTCCTTGACGACATGAAAAATTCGTGTTTTGTCGAATTTAGTTGGCGGTGATTTACTCCCGTCCACACACATACAAAGAGACCGCTTTAATTGGAGTCTGATTTTATAAACATTAATGCATAATAGCTTGTTATAAGGTGCCCTCAAATAATGATGAACATAGAAATTATAATAATAGAGAAAAATGTTTAAACTTTTGGGGTACCAAGGCCTTTTGGCTGTAGCACCATTGAATATCTAATATGCGGTCCAGTACTAACTAGTACTCATAATAGGCCCTAGACAACAAGAACAAATCTAGGAAAAAGGCTAGGAATTGTTAAAGAAAGAAGTATAGAGAAAAAAGAATTGAATATTAAAATTACAGACTGTATAGTTCCTGTGACTGTACATACTATTGTTTTACAGCTGTAAAACAGGTCTACAGCGTATACTCAATCATAGCGCTTGACACGACCTATCATCATCATCAGACTGCCGTAGTACTCTGCTGGATATAGACCTCTGCAATGGCACGCCACTGAGCCCGATTTTCGGCTCTTCGTGTATAGCCGCTGCCAGCCACTTAGCGTATGTTGTCACTTCACCTAGCCGGAGGGCGTCCTATACTAAGTTTGAGAAGGCGCGGTCTCTACTCTAGAACACGACTACTCCAACGGTTATCGGTTCTGCGACAGATGTGACCAGCCCACTGCCACTTCATGCTAATTCTCTGTGCTATGTCAATAACCGTAATCAAACATAGCGCTTGACACGACCTACACCTATCCAAAACTGTTGGAAGGTCAGCGAACAGGAAACACTTTTGTTTTCACCAGTACGTGAATAAGATAGTGTAACACGTTTTTATCGTGATTATACTATTCGTTACCGTACGGGCGTTATCAATACGGGGTGAAAATCAGGGTGCCCATGAACTTTATCAGAGTGAGACAAAAGTTGCAATTCGGAAACATTATATTTTTTACTTCTGAATTCTAAGTCTTCTTCGTAATAGTCACTTCCCTTGAGGTAGGTTAGGCGCAATAATACTATTAATTACATACATACATAGACTCACGCCTGTTGCCCCGAAGGGGTAGGCAGAGGCATATTAAACGCCCACTTTTCGCCAGTGTTTTGATCCCACGTAATAGGTGGCGAGCCTATTGCCGCTTATCGGGATAAGCGGCAATAGGCTCCAAAATTACGTACATCCAGCCAATATGACTTTTGATATCGAGATATAAGCAAGTACTTGTTATGGATAGAAATGGCATTTGGAACACCTATACTTATAATAATCTTTTTAATGTATTTTCTCTATTACGAGTTATGGTGTCGCCAATTCTCTTTTTGGAGTTTCAAATCCGCTTGCAGGCCTCGGATATAGCCAAGCGCATCTTCTCCTAATACAAGAACAACAAGCTACAAGCGGTCACCCATCCAAGTGGTGAGCTCTGTAAACGTGCTTAACTTTGTCGATCTTTTACAAATAACAAGACGCACCGCGAGCGTTTTATCCTTGTATTTTTCATATCGTGGAGAATCTAAACGTAATTTTTTTCTGTACAGTTTACAATTTGAGTCATATTCTACAAGTCCAGCATGTATGTGATATCACACAGAACCTTGTATTTTGATATATTAGGCAACGAGCCCCAGTGTCCAATTAACACGTGAAACAATCTCACGTAACCAAGCGAGCGCATAAAATTGCTTCTGCCTAAAACATCTGGTCGAAAAGTTTCAAAATAATAATACGCTTTCGTGATTATTGAGAACTTTGTGTTTTGAAGAGTAACGGGTATTCACACATATTATTCTAAGCCTTTTATCTTTGCAGCTTATGAAGAACAATAATTATTACGAAAAAAGGTGGAAAATATATCAGCTTAAAATATATCAGCTTTTATAAAAGAAAATGTGTGAGACAAAATATCAATTAGTACAGAAATAATATCGAGTGATCAATCAAACTACTCACTAAACTGTAAATTGATTTGTCATTATATGACTTATAGCACCCATGTATGTTAAAAAAATACTTCGGATTTATCGTTGTATCTATAGTCATGGCAAAACGAACTGAAAGTTCAGTAATTAAATATTAAGCAACAAATGCTAGTAACTTTTACATACACGTTATTAATTACAGATACAAGACAATACACAAGGGTGTGCGATAAAATAGCGTAGAGCATTACTGTGTCAGACTATACGATACACACAGGACAGGTGCTTTGTATACCAATTCTATTTGTTAAACAGAAAATCAAGTGTGCAGCAGGAAGATTGAATCGAACCTAAGAACAAGGAGACCGAAAGTGAGGCTATCAGTTTAACCGTGATGCTATCCCTGCAGCCATTATTTTATTCTGTTTACCTAGGTAAACAGTTTGGCCGTGTAGTGACCGATTAATAATACAAAAAAATGTCCCTACCATCGTCCATTCAGTGAGTGTCGTAAGGGGCTAATAAAGAAAAATTGTGATAGAACTTTAAAAAACGTTTGCCATATCTGCTAAATAATCTCGCAGAGGACATAAGTACGTTCTAATACTGTACGGAGACTGGATCCCACAATCAAACTGATGACACAGTTTTGTGGAACACTACACTATTGCTTTATGAACGTGTGAATGATAAATACACAAATAATAAAAAAAGACGAAGCAAATAGATTGTTTGTTTTTCGTGTGAGTGTGTGGCCAACTCTAATGTCGAAGTTTTCAGACCGCCCGAAGGCCTCCGACATGGCGTAACGATTCTTATCCTGAGACAAGAACCGGGACCGACAGCTTTACGTGCCCTCCGAAGCACGGTAGCGCTCAGATATAAATGCCACATGTGGTCACCCATCCAATTGGCGACCTGTGCAAGCGTTGCTTAACTTTGACGATCTGTTACGAACGGCAAGCCAAGTCTTGCTATGAGCGCTACAAAGCAAATAGATTTTAATGTAGTTCGAAACTTATCATCTTAGTAAATATAATGAATCGTTGATGATAATCTATGCTAATTTATGATACACTTAAAGTTTTTATAGTATTCAAATACGATATTATGTAAATTACGATACTATTTGGTAGCTGATGGTTTAAGATAACATGAAACTACACGACTTAATCTGGTGTCTTATATTTAATCAATGTTATATAAATCCCGCAGCCTCCAATAATCATTCATAGCACCCGTTACCCCATGCTAACGGAGACATAATACTGCACATAAAAATATAATTCCAAGTGTTAGCAATAAACAACGATAAGAATTACTTTGCAACAACAATAATGGAAGTTTTTACGAGAGAATTTTTATAATGTCCCGTCTGGAACCATTCCATTGCCACCATAAAGTGAGTCAATGGAAAATCCAACCATAAATTATTAAGGGGAACGATCGATGCAGTCTGCACGCCACTGTTACATAATTAAACTTTTTTTTATCTTGTTATCGCATTGTATTTTAGTTGCCAGACTTAGGTATTCATAATTTAATAGGTGGTTGGCATTTCAAGGCGTTTACTTGTGAATGCAGTGTATTTTTTAACGAAATAATTTAAGAATGGTAGGTTCGAGCTTATCTACTGGGCACTAGTGGAGAGTACTTTTCTTCGAACTATTCCTGTTTTTTCATAGACATATGCAGGCGTAATAAGTTCTTAAGCGTCCTGTACCCGTACAAAATAAGCCGGATCAAAAACATCGCAAATTGTACCATGCAAAAGTTCAAGTGTTGTGTGTAATTACCGAGATATAAATCAAATATTAACTACTCGAGGGCAAAATTGTACATTGTGTTTCTCGTTTTTTTTATTATTTTGCAAAAATATATTATTACTTATTTTAATATAGGAATGTCGATGCATCAATTGCCAATTTGGCAATAAGCATATCAAATTTTAGATCAATAATGTCAGTGGGCAATGATATTGGCATAGGTTTTTAACCTAAACGTATGTAAATAGCTTTAAATAAATTGTTCTGTAAAACTTTTAACATTATTCAAACGAAGTTTGAATTTATTTCCGACGGAAGGAAACGCCAGTTTGTCACATTTATTTGAATAAAATAAAGTCCAAAGTGGAATATTATGTGCATACATTGATTGATTTCCTGAAGTCCTCCTCGAGTTGACCTTTTGCATTATTAAAACTGATTATTAATCATCATCATCAGCCTTTAACAGTCCACTACTGGACAGGCATCTCCTTTGAAAAGAGGAATTGGCCTACTATACCACGCTAGCCAAACGGGTTGGTATCTATAGGGTTTGTATCAAGTTTTCCTTCTCTTACAGTGCTGTTCTCTGCATAATATGCTCCCTCTGTCGGCTCTTACGACACCCATGGGATGATATGGGGTGGTGACAATCCGTATTCTTAATCTGTCACCACGCGGAAACGGAGGGGAGGGATTATTAATGCTGATATCAAACTATTATAGAATCGATTGCCTTATTAGAGATCGCATGCTTTTTAATTGCAAACCACTTCAGCACAAATAATACTGAAACTGTATGGAAACAGCGATATTTGTCAGAAATAACCACCACTTGTTTCACGGTTATCAGATGATGGAAGGTATAATCAATGTTATGAAAATAGACTTTGTATTAAACAGCGTTGCTATGCCTTAAGTATTATGTTGATAATTTCCAAAACTTTTTTCAATAATTTAATAAATAATATTCTAAAAACCGCTTCGTATTTATTTTATTACTAGAAGAAGCCAGCAGCTACGCCTGCATTTTTTTTAAATTTACCTGTTTTGGCCGATCCCGTGGGAATTTCGGGAAATCCCTTCTTAGTGCACCCCTAAGGTCCCCAAGGAACATACATGCCAAATTTCAGCTTCGTGCGCCCAATAGTTTCGGCTGTAGCGTGTCTGTTAGTCAGTCAGTAACGCAAGGGTTTTATATATTAAGATAGCGTATAGATAACTACATATAACTAAAATACGTATTACCGAGGATTTAATAGAATAACTTCAGCTATAAAAGAACTTTTATTATATCAAAATCAATTTGCAGAATCATATCAAAACAGATACAAAGGGCAATTGGGCGGAGATTATAATAAAGAGCAAGCAATTCATAAATTAAAACTTTTTTCTTTCATCATTACGGCCAAGCAAATACAAATACTTGATCATAACGAACAAAAGGGCACTAACTTCGCAAGGAGCGAACTTCGGGAAGCAATAAAAGAAGTTAAAGCGAGAATTATGCGGAGAACAGCACTGTAAGAGAAGGAAAACTTGATACAAACCCTACACCAACCCGTTTGGCCAGCGTGGTATAGTAGGCCAATTCCTCCTTTCAAAGGAGAGGCCTAGTCCAGCAGTGGACTGTTAAAGGCTGATGATGATGAAAGCGAAAAAATATATATTAATATTTCTTTAAACCAGTAAATATGAGTTTGTGAGTTTTCCGGGTTCATGGGATAGGTCCGGATGAGCCGTAAGGGCGAGTTCACAATAATAGGAAGAGGGTTCCCTATTATGTCTGTCGCTTTATCCGACGGTAACTGTAACTGATATGATACTATATACATATAAGCACAATTATTTTTAGAAATATTTTGAATTTGTAGTTATTTTCTTCATGAGATCTTTGGGTAGAACTAAGATTTGAAAGAACATACTTGATACAGATTACCTAATGCTGAGTTTGCCTAATAGCGGTGTCTCGGTTGTGGTAATTTTAACCTTTACCCAACTTCGTGCTCGTTCTAATCCAACAAGATTATTGTTAACTTTTATAAGTGATATTCTATTTGATATTCGATATTCTATAGTATAGATAAATAAAATATTTGGAAGCACTGTCTCGACGCAGTGACTGCCAAGATTGCCACGTCCGCTGGGACCAACGACTTAATGTGTTCTCCGAAACACAACGACAACTAACAGTTTAACACGCATATAATTTAAAAAAGGTCTTGTGCACATTGTAGGTGCCAGTCCGAGATGTCCTGTGTAGCAGTCTATTCTAACTTTATCTGCTTAAGCCTTATTTGGTATATCGGAATGAAAATTTACTGCACATAAAACAAATTCTGTGTATTTCCCAAATTTTACAGTTACACCAAATAACGTTCACGACATATTTTCACCTGATAAATCTTAGAATATTCCAAATGTATACAAGACATTTCCAAGTATAATTTAATGTTAGCGGATTCCTTAGAGACATCAGTCTCAGAGTGCCAGTGTTGGCGCTAGCATCCGCTGCATACAAATGCAATCACAACATTAAACTGTCGTTTTGACGCAATATAGCTGCAGATTTTGGTGTGACATCAGAAGGCAGCATTTGTGCATAGACTACAAAAATCGTAAACTATAAGATAAAAGTAGTATTGTAAGGCATAGGCATACGAACCTTTAAAATACAATTTCAATTAATATAAAGCGTGGTTCATTCTTCAATAATTTGTTGTTATTTTTTTTTTGGGTAACTTAAAAGCTTTATTTATGTGGATTGACGGTTGTCCAATTGCAATGGTGCCAATCACTTAGTGGCTTACAGTATTTATTGTTTGTACGTTTCCTCATCGCGTAACTCGAGCGCATTAATTGACAATATTTCAACCAATATTCGAGTCGTGTAAAAAAAGTGAATCTCTACAAAACCAGATATAAAAATACACCCTTACATTACGAGTTAAAGTCAAATTGTTAAACGTAAAATAATATGCTAGAAATCAAGACAAAACGGAAAAGAAACGAATAAACTTTTAGGCGACAACGAATAAAATTGTACTCGTTCGTGTCACAACGTTTGACAATGTGACGTCACTTAGCAGACGGAATTTGTTTCACAGAAGTGATAATGATGCCTTCTATTGTGACTAACATACGAGTGATATTGCGAAATTATTTTGATGACGACAATTCAATGGTGGCTTTAATCTTTGGTCTTAATGTAAGAATGACATAGTTACAATTTTTAAACAGTTGCATTTCCTTTACGGTCCGTTAAGGATCAATAACGGCAGCGATTCCGAGGTACATGCCGCGCTCTATTCCGACGTAGCCGATATCACATCAGAGTAGAACGAGCCATGGACTGTGTCACAGTCACGTTTTGTGTGATAAATGCAAGAGTTTGTGCGGTGCCCTGCGACACAGGCATTAATTTAAGACAAATGCGTCAATTGTCTACAGAAAAGCACATCATAATTTTGCAAATATTGCAGGCCGCAGGGTATAAAACATAGTTTTTGTATGAAAGACTTTTAGCAACTTTTGCTTACAAAACAATTGACGGAGTTTTGTGCGGCAAACATACGGCCAAGTCCGGTTGCAGTCCGGAAACCGCTGTCTAATTTAAAAGCGCCGTTTATGTGAAACCTGCACACACGCGGCTAAAAATAATGGCCTAGTTCGCCGAGACACCTCGAGATTGATGACACAAAAATATATGCACATTTACCGTCTATGCACAGGACAAACTTACTTTATATAATGTTATCCACTTTATGTCTGTGTGGTAACTGATCACCTCTATTTAATTACGTGGGTGTCGTAAGTCGGAAAATATTTCGAAGCAAATAATATATTTGCGAAGAGAAGGCAAACTCGGCAACCAAGCTTATACCAGCCCGTCTGGCTGGCGTGGTTTAGTAGGCAAAAACCTCCTATTGACTTGTAATGAAACTGTCAAACAAAGTCGGAGAGGCTTGAGTGGGCAGTGGACTGCGAAAGGCTGTAAAGGAATCCACTTCATTAGTTACTGTGGCTTAGTGGCTTGTGAAGTAAGGGCGTATTAACTACGACAATTGTGAAAACTTAAGTTTTATTGCCGAGAAATACATACTATTAACGTTTTATTTTACCAATCAACATTACGCCAAAGTAACACTTCATTTACAATCATCATCATCAGCCTTTAACAGTCCACTGCTGGACTAGGCCTCTCCTTTGAAAGGAGGAATTGGCCTACTATATATACCACGCTGGCCAAACGGTATGGTATAGGGTTTGTATCAAGTTTTCCTTCTTTTACAGTGTTGTGGTCTGCATAATATGCTCCCTCTGTCGGCTCTTACGACACCCATGGGATGATATGGGGTGGTGACATTCCGTATTCTTAATCCGTCACCACACGGACTACAAACTAAGAAATAATTCACAAACTAATAAATAACTGAAATATGCTTAACGCCACAGAATTTAATTATGACACAGAGCAGATTTTCTCCCAAAACTGCATAGTGGGTATATCTTTGCAAGATGCAATAGCTGAAAATATTACTGTGTGCCTATGTATAACTTCGATAAACTGTGGCCAGGTATCACAAGAGTATGAAGCTGGTGCAAATTAATGGTAAAACAAACGTAGGGCAGAGTTGACCTTTTAGCTGAAATCTAAAGACTTATTAACCAAAATTTTATTTAGTCAAATACCAATGATTAATTTGTTCAAAAGTTTTATAAAAAACCGAAAAAACCACTTAAACCAATTAACTTTTTTAAAAGCTATATGTGGCCGGTGTTTCTTTTCTTACTAAGTGTTGCTTTATATAACACATATCCACATTACAGCAGAAACACTCGTGAAATAACATTTCGGACTTCAGTTAACAGTTGTATAGTATGTGTGCATAATTTTTCCTTGTCATGTAGTTTTTGATACGTGTCATACGTAGCAAAAATGACATGACAAGGAAAAATAAAAGTATTTTTCGTATTTTATGGACGTAACTTTGAAGCAATTTAATGTTTCGTATTTGAAAAACGAGTAGTTGTTTAACATTTCTAGACCATTGCCCATAACGAGTATTAATCTGAAGTTGTGGCTAATGCTTTGGAGGAAAGATAAGTAGCTTAAAATATATATTGAAATACTAACTTAATTTTTATTGGTTTTATACAGTACTAGAGGTGCTCGCAGCTACGCCCGCATATTTTAATTTACTCATTTTAGTCCATGGGAATTTAGGGAAATCCCTTCTTAATGCACCTTAATGGTCTCCAAGGAAAATACATGACAAATTTCAGCTTCGTTCGCCCCATAGTTTTGGCTGTGCGTTGTCTGTCAGTCAGTCAGTAACTCAATGATTATATATATACAGACTAGAGGATGCTCGCAGCATCACTTTAACCGTTTCTGCCCGATCCCATGGGAATTTCGAGAAATCCCTTCTTGCGTCTACGGTCTCCAAGGGACACACATGCCAAGTTACAGCTTCTTGTCCTCTCAATTTTATAAACAGGTAGAGGATCATTCTGTGTAAGGTGCAAGCCTATTCCAAAATCAGTTCCATTTTGTCATTAAGTAAGTCGGCAAAACAACTATGTATTTATTTGGAAAGCATGTCACCACAAAGTTACTATGATTTAATATTATTGCGTCATAAACGAATGTTATTACCATAATGAAATTTCAAAACAAATTGAATTTGTACTAAAACAGTACTCTAAAACAGCAACACGTAACGCACTCGTAACACCCCGTTCCCCACAAAACATGTAAAACAAAACTCCTCTACTCGGTCATCGAACCCGCACCAAAACAACTTATCTTTATAGTACGATAGCTCCAATCAGTCGAGTGCTATGTCATGTCGTGCCACTCCCATAGCCGTGGAAGACAAAGTTGGGATATATTTTATGGGAAAAAGGGGACTTCTTTTTAGTTCTGACATTGCACGGTTGAGTATTTTCATGGTTTGTCGAAGGTACAACGTGTGCAAAAAGAATTGTGACAAGATAAAAACTTAGGGACATTTAATGGTCTACACGGTGATTTAAATTGTTACAAATGCGATGAAAGTTGTAGACACCACATTCTTTAAAATTACATTAAGATGGGTTATTTTTATACCACTGAGATGGATCATAGAAAAATATCAACCTACAGTGTTGACTATTATTTGAGCAAATAATGAGAAAAATTACGTGATTTACATGTCTCACTCTAAGAGTGCTTGTACACGCCAAGAAAAGACGTGCCTGTATCAGCCAAGATAGAAATTATGTACTTTCTGTCTTCGTCAATTTTGTATCGTACTGATACATATGTACGCGATAAGAACATTTTTGGAGCAACGTGCTTAGTCGTCAGTGTGGCGAATAGTTTTTTTGCCTAGGAACAAAATATACCCAGGTTGTGTCAAAACGCCACGAAGACGTAGACCCGGTGATATTTCCCAACGTGTAAAAATGTAGTAAAAGTACAACACCATCCCGTCTCGCCTCACTGTCCGGTGCAAAATGATCATATCGATTTCATAAACAAATAATACTCTATCCTTCTAAGGATTGAGTTCATTCTTAACTTATCAAATATTTCAATTCTTGTCTGGTATATCCACTCTAATTTACACAAGGGTACAGAAGAGAGAAGAAGATGTGCAAATAAAAAAAACAAGGATATGGGTGTCGCATGAATAAAAATGTATATACCAGGCCAGCCGATGCCACGCCTTGTCAGTGTAAAAGCGCCTCAAACTGAGTGCAGACATTCATTGCACACATTGCGACAAACTCAAGGCTTCATATGTGTCTCATTAATATGCATCGTAATTATCTAAGCCAGGCAGTGCACAAATACGTTATATAAGTTATGCACATAATCTCAGTACATGGGCTTGGATCCCGCCCAAGCATGCCACGGTCAGTGCTGATGACGTATGCATGAGCTCTTGATATACTGCCCGGGTAGAGTTAAATGACCTGACGGATTTTTGTATGGTGAAGTCTATATTATAAGATTTTTTTTAATTTGAAGTACTTATATTTTATTTTTCGTTGGTGCATTTATTGTTTTATTGATTTTGGATCAAGGCTTAGTGACAGCAACAGTTGAAATTCACTTATTAAAATCGTGAGGCAAAGAAATTTGCTCATATTTAATCATTAAAAATATTTTATTCTAAATTAGAACTTATTGAGTTACATGTATTGAATTAAGTTCGTTATAAAAATATGAAAGCGATTTTTATACTTAATATGACAAAGGCATTGTGCCTAATGTTGCTAATTTTAACGACGAGTAACCTTCACATTCGTCTTATTCGATCTTTTCAGAGAAAATGTGAGAACATTTTCTCTGAAAAACTGAATAAGACAAATGTGAAGGTTACTCTTTTCACACGTTACATTCGAGAGAATAGAACACTTTATAATTCCACAATACAAATTCCTAAGTACTATACGCTGTAATTCATCTGAACACCTGCTACTAAACGAATACTTGAATATAGCATTCAATACAGAACTGAATAACTTTGTCCCAGGAATAATTTATTCAAATTCTTTGTATTTTTAGGAAGCCTGAAAGTCAAAGAAACTAAATGCTATGTTAATTCGTTTTAAACTGATTCCTTTGAATGTCGTTTAGAATATATTATAATGAAATAGAAATGGCTATAGAACAAGTCATAGCAAATACATTCCAGGCATAATATTACTGACCAGTTCTGTTGTTGCCATGTAATATATAGCAGACGAAGGTCATGCTGGCAAAAGAATTTATATGTAGTAATCAATATTATGTCAATCTGAATAAAAATAAAATTGTTTGCCACGGCGCATTAAATGTTCTTGGCACGAGACCCATCTTGATACTAAGCTGCCGTATATAAAGGCTCTCAAATTATACAAAAATGCTTGGAACAATCACTCATACAATCACACATTTCACGATCCAGTAATTTTTTTTAGGAATACGGTTGGGCTATCTTTCGAGTTCAAGATTTCTCTGCAAGCCAAATAAGCTTAATATTGCATTCAGCATGCACCGATAGCTGAGTGGAGAGACCGACAGACTGCTACGCAGAGCGTCTCGGGTTCGAATCCACGGCACGCAACAATGACATTTCGGAGTAAAGTGCGTATTAAATTGTTAATTATCGCTTGCTAAACGATGAAGGAAAACATCATGAGGAAACCTGCATGTCTGAGAGTTCTCCATAATATTCTTGAAAGACATGTGAAGTCTGCCAACCCGCAGTTGGCCAGCGTGGTGGACAATGACCTTACCCTTCTCATAGTAAAAAGAGGCCCGTGCCCAGCAGTGGGACAGTATAAAGGGCTGATGATGAATTAAAATAAAATTGTTTACCAAGGCGGATTAAATGATCTTGTTACGAGACCCATCTTGATACTAAGTCGCCGTATGTAAAGGCTCTCAAATTATACAAAAAAAACTTGGAACAATCAATCATACAATCACACATTTTACCATCCAGTAATTTTTTTTGGGAATACGGCTGGACTATCTTTCGAGTTCAAGATTTCTCTGCAAGCTAAATAAGCTTAATATCGCATTCAGCATGCACCTATGTTGTATAACCTACAGACGCAACACATTCAATAATTGTGGGAACACAATATGTGCCAAGGCCACGCAGTCAAAGTTTGCACGGCATTTACCATATTACATATTGACTGGGAATCACGCTTCAACTAGCTTGAATCGCACGGTTTTGGATGAAGGAATATCATGCACACATGACAAGCATTGTACTGTGACATAATTATAAGTGACAGAACGAAGTCTGGCAGCTTTGCCAGCCATTTGGCAGACAACATCAAGGTTATCTGCTGGTACGTGCTGTTTAATATATTACTGGTGATGTATTAGTAATAATATAAGAGCGAAAGTATTCTCCCTGTCTATTTTTTTATGATCTGAAAACGTGCAAGATCGTCACATTCTAGCGTTATCCCTGTTGCATCCAAGAGTTTTCATCTTGGCGCCCGGAGTCCGCTAATCCTAATTACAGACCAAACCAAATTACGGAAAACTAGCTTTTCTACAAAGCGACTGCCGTCTGATCGCTGCAGTGGATTAAGACCAGAAGAAAATGTGCAAAATATGCGGTAATTATTCTCGGGCAGAATGTACAAGATACCTGGGCACAACTTGCTAACTGTAAACCGACTTAGAAACAAGTTAGAAACCGCTCGGTTTCTCGCTAAGTCCCACGTGGTTTGGTGGACGCAAGTTCTCCTAGTTTATAATTTTCAACCCTGCCGGCCTATTTAATAATACCTGTGATGGCACAAAATGAGCCTTTTGGATTCATCCATAAACATGGGCAACTACTGTTTCCTTTCAGTTTTCTAGTTGAAACAAAGTGAACATTGTACAGGTTTAAAGCTTCAGCTATTCAGTATAATGAGGCTGTTTAATATAGATAACAGTAATAGTCACAAAATGAATAAGCAGGTTCATAAATAAGGAATCTCTTAATATTTTTGGGAATATGTAGTTATTTGACGTAGGAGTCTCACAGACGACGAGTTAACAAATATGAGTTTAATTTAAAGGCCTTTACAGTTACCCTCGCGCCCTTCCTTGTACCTTCGGGATCTAACATGTCCATCATTCAGTCGAGAGCTCACTAGCGTTGCGGTAACACATTCGGCTGTAGAGCTGCGCAGTGTCTCTGAGACGTAAGGTCAGTATTAGTGTTGTGAGTCAAAAGTAATGTAAAGTGTGTCAAAAGAAAAAAATCGCTGCCTAAGCAGTACTATTAATTATGATTAATGTTTAAAATATAAGAAATTTTCCAAAATAATTCTTAATATTTTTTTATCGTTTAGATTATAACTTAATTTTTTTAGGTGAGTGAAACCTTGGTTATGTCATTCCTACCAAATAAATACCGATCTCTTATGAAAAGGTTGTTGTTTCTTTACTGTCTTGATAAAATAATAATAAACGAATCATAATACAATTAAACAATGTGCAAATCAGTAAATAGAAATAATCAATTTCGATTATTTACTAAGCCGTCTGGGAGTCGTCACGTCACCATGAATGATATGTCTAAGCCACGTCAGTTTTATACTTAATACTTGTCCGGTTTTCATCAAGAATGCCTTCAAAATACATTGTACAAGACGTACTTAATGCCACCAGTAATGATCTCTAAAATATTACCATACGTTATATCTAATACTACTACATATATAAAGCTGAAGTGCTTGTTTGTTTGCTTGAACGCGCTAATCTCAGGAACTATTGGCGCGATTTGAAAAAGAAATCTGTTTTAGATAGCCCATTTATCGAGGAAGGCTCTTCTTCTTCTGCCTGCCCTGTAATATTCTCATATCATTTGGGGTCGGCGCAGAATGTCTTTCTCTTTCATTCTCTTCGATCAGATGTCATCTATGGAGAAAGGCTATAGGCTATATAACATCACGCTATGAGCCACGGGAGCGGAGCAGTAGCCTTAAATAACGCGGTAACCGTGGGCTCGAGTAAAAGATAAAATTAAAAACACAACTGAGGTTACATGTTCGAATTTCCCATAACAAAGCATAAAACACATAATATATAAAATATATATATTAAAAAGGCTTTTTGTGTCTTTTGTAAAATTTTGGCGCGTTCGCTAAAAATATTGGCCATTCAAAATGGCGGATCGTTTGGCTATCGGCCAGGGCATGAAATGTAATGTACCCAACCGTGTATTTTGCATATTTTATAACTTAATGTTTGTAGTTTTAATTTTGTTGTCTGTATGTAAGTTTTTGTAAAACCCTTTATGTACCAAATAATGATATTAGACTTCTGTGCCCCTAAACAACTAAACCGATTAGGATGCGATTTTGCGAGTCAATTTAAATTGTTTTCTGATTGGTTTAAAAAGCCGATTGGACCGATAGGTGGCACTGCAGTCATATCTATTTTTGCTAAATTTAATTTGAAAAACAGACAAGACAACTTCTGCTGGCCGGTGTTAGTTAATTGTAAATATAAAGTTCATTTAATTTGTTACACAAACAATTTATTTTTATTTCGATAACATTACTAACAACAAAGGTATTTGTAATGGAAAGCCAGACCTCTTGAGATATATTATACCTATTCGTTGAAGGGAAATTCAAATTTGCTTCAATCTATTCTAAGCGTTCTGTCTTTATATAAACATTCCTAGAAATTATGTTTTGTATAAAATATTATGCACATTATTGTTTTCAGGTACTCTCAATACTACATTCGATTTGATATCTGTAGGTAATATCAAATGCCCTTAAGGCCGCCCTTATCCGGCCGTGCACTCGGCGTGCGTCCGGCGGGCATTCGACGCGCGCGAAACGCGCACGCTACTGTAACAACGCGCACGCTAATGTGAGAACAGGCCTAAATCTGACCAGATTTTATAATGACACGATCGAACCACCTAGATACCTTTCTTACCTGTCATGCTTGTTGATATCAAACACTTCTCATATAAATCTCTATTTGGTGAATTCGCATTGTCCCATTCAAGGGCTATTTGCTTAGGCCACATCCCTGAACGACAAAGGCAAATACTTTTAAATTAAAGGTTTTATGGTACAATGGTTGGCAATTGATATTTGCAGGGAGAGAAAAAACGTGTTAGCTTTGTTTATAAATGTATTCAGAGTCAGATTTAGGTAGCGACAGCCCGTGGAGTGATGGAAAGGACTACGAAGTGACGTGCGTATTACACTGCTTCTGCCCTGTGCTTTGGCTAGCACATTAAGCCCTCAGTCCCAGGATTGCTATAAACTAAGACAGTCGTTATAGGCGGTCAGTACTATTGAACATACAGACGGTAGTCGCTCTGTGAAAACCTTATAGTCTACCAAATTTGATTAGACTGCAAACCCTGTGATCTAATTCGATAGTCTTGGACCCAACCAGTATAAACTTAGGACGCGCATGATAATGACAATGTATAGGTATACAGAGTACATTTTACTAAGCATAAATGTATCATTGGCAGACAAAACAAAGGCATTAATACTTTGCTTCTGTGGAACCGAAAACGTCAGCAAATAATTACTTATGTTTGACAAGCGATGTGCCCCTGTTTGTCGTCCCCAGTTGGATCAAAATACCTTTGGCAAATACACCAAACTTTTCGTCAAACATAATTTTCGACGTTTAAGGAACATTGCAAATAGGAGTAATGTTTGACAAACAAGGACTCACATTGTTGTTCTTTTATAATGCTGGATATATTTTTTATAGACTCACGCCTTTCTCCCCGAAGGGGTAGGCAGAGGTGTAATTTTACACCCACATTTCGCCCTGAATTTTGAGGTCCCACGTAATAGGGGGCGACCCTATTGTCATACCGGGCACATTACCAGACTCCGTGCTGCTACTGAGAATTTCCTAACGGAAAAACCCAGTAACACTTTGCCCGACCCGGGAATCGAACTCGAGACCTCCCAATCCCACGCGCACATTTATGCCGCGAGACCAACGAAGCAGTCCGAGACCAACGAGGCAGTCCGAGATCAACGAGACAGTCAGTAATTATTTATATTATGGCCTAACCCTTTTTATAGTGAGAAGAGGCCCGTATCCAGCAGTCAGACAATTAATGTACAGGGCTGATGATGATGAATACTTCAAAGGTGAGCTAAAAGAAGAATATCATAAAAAAAATATTAAATTAAATTAATTTATCTTTACACAGTCATGTCATGTATATGCAGAACAAGAAATAAGAAGTCAAAATATAGAATAAATTCGAAATAAAAATATTATCACAGCCATACCGATCAATTCACACGAAATATGCGATACATAGATAATTATTAAAACCCGTACGTAGTTGGGTAACAGAAGTTTTTCTTAGCCGCCTTACACACCATTCCATAAAAAGCCTGAGAGTATCTTTTCCTTACTAAATTAAGCGCATGTCACCCCAGAAACCTTACCCTCAGCCCGGTATTCGGGGACGAAGGATATTTTTTTGATTCTTGATATTCACCGTGTTGATCGCGTTAAAAATAATTCGAATTCCAATCTCAGATTTTCTGAATTTTACCAAGAATACGATACGTATTTTTTTTTAATATTCTGTCAGATAATCGTGAAATTACGTCACGGTAATTCTAAGGTAAAATAATTTAATGTTTGTATTTTCTTAGAAGAATTCCTTTACAAAACTTCAAGATACATATGTACGCACTAGAATTCCATTTAAGTCAATAATTGCAAAATAGTTAAAAGAGGACAACAGCACGACTGACCAACTATTTAAGTCTAAATATAAAATTGAAATTTCAATTTTTATTTATAGTGATATATCTACCATATATTACTTTATCTCAGCTATATTGCTCTTGAGGATTTATCTTTTTGAACTCACCCGCAAGTATTTTTGAAGTCTTTATATTTTGACATCTCTCGCCATCTATTTTAAATTAATAAGACAAATAAAAAAAAAATCTAAATAATAGTTTTCTCTGAGAAAAACGATCAACATTCTAACACTAGAAAGGCTTTATATGTTGATTTTCCTACACAATCGTGTTACATACGCTTACAAACGAACTCGTTTAAGAATGTATAAAGTTGAGTATTTAGTAGACAAGTAAAACGACTGTTTGGTTATTTAACTGAATGTGTTATTAGGACGACGAGTTCAGCGTATTATGTAACCTTCTGATAACTTTGACCTTGAAGCAGTTACGCTTTAATAGCACCATAGAGGACTTAATGTTAGTGAATCTTTTACATAAATCTTCTAAATGCTTACGGTCGAAAAACTTTTTTAGTCGAAGCTTTACGCTGACAATTGAAGCTGATGCGACATTTATTTTTAATTTTCTAGCATAGGTTAATAATAAATTATTTGCATGGTGCATTTATATTATTATCAACACTAAACCGAAAGGTTTCGCTACGTATTAAATTCAAAGCATAGTCTTTTTGCCGCTGGCCAAACTGAGTTCGAAACATTTCCTTCTTTAGTAACAGCAGCGCTGGCAATCCAAAGTATTATGATTATTTTTCGTCACCCAATATTAACGAAATAATAAAATTATTATTTAACTAAGTATGTTAACTTACCGAATTGTTTCACGAATTTCAATAGACCTGTAACAAGAAAAGTTATCATTAGTCAGGTGAATGTTAATAAATCATACAAAATACAAGTTTATTAGAATGTTTATTTATCAAAGGTAAAATCTATAATAAATAATTTCACAGAACTGAGCCCAACAGATACGATACGCATACAACTAATACAAAAAAAACTATATAGGTTTGTTTAGACAATTTTATTTTCAAATAAAATATGGCACTGTTAAAAAGACAGACCTTTAAAACCTATCGCACTGCACCACAGCTTAGGCTTACAGAGAGTAATAAGAAGTAAACATACGTTACATTTACATCCGCAAAACACTCCCATATTCCCTGTCGTTGGTAAAAATATCCTCTCAAAATTTCAACCACAAACCAGCCACTAGCAAAACGAAACTAGGTTTAAAACAAACCAGTAGCATAAAGCAATTATTTTAAAACACAAAGCAGGTTTTAAAGCTAAACAATAAAATACAGCGGCGTTAAACACTTTGTGAAACAGCACCGAGTAATCCGCCATTGTGACGAGAAAACATTAGCTGATGGTCTCCAGACAAATTATAAGGAAACATACGGATCTGTGTTGTGGACGTCACTGGTGAGATGAGAGTTATTATTTTTTCCCACGGGAGCTAAAAAGGAGGTCACTTTTAGAGAGTTTTGCGGTCGTGTACAGTAATGACAACAATGCTACATAACTATGTGACAAAATTTTGTCCTACCATTACTAGTAATGCCTGAATAAATGCTTAAAACTAGGATGAGGACATCAGTCATGCAAACATGTTGCAAAGGGGTACTCCTTACATTGCATCAAAACATAGAAATTAAGTAAGTAAATTATTTATTGTCACATCTTAACAACGTAACGTACATATAATCATAGTAAAATTTGCTATAAAAATCGATATGATGGTAATAAAATTACTCCTGTGGTTAGATTTTTGCTGTAATATGTCGTGTCTTTTAATTATTATTTTTAGAGTACACTCTTTTTTTCTACTATTGATAGGCTAACGTTTGACCGCGATGATGTTAAGCGATGAGACGGTCGAAGATAGAGCACGCTTGCCTAGAAGATACCTATTCACCCGCGACTTGAAAACACCCAGATTGTACTCACCAGGAAACAGACTAAGGCAAGGAGTTCCATACCTTTGCAGTACGCATAATAAATGAGGAAGCACAGCGTTTCGTCCGTATGGATGGGATGTCAACCATATAGCGGTGACGATGATTAGTTTGCCTGGTCAACCGATGGCAAAAAGGGGATGGAGGAATCAGGGTATGTAGTTCCTCTGCACACTCTCCGAAATGTAACCTATAAAAAACTGACAGACTGGCAACACTGCGACGATGCTCCAGGTTTTGGAGTTTTGTGTTAACCAATTGGTCATCGCCAATGAGTCTCCTAGCTTTCCTCTCAATAGAGTCCAAAGTCCCTAGCTGGTATTTCGCTGAACCATCCCAAAGGTGAGAACCCCATGCAGGATCGGCCTTGTGCTTTGTTACTCCCGCACTAGGAATGAATGCTGTGTGTCGGGTACTCCCAACTGACACAATTACACTCAGACTCGAAATCACACAAAGTGCTGTCTCGTGCAGGGATCGTACTCATAACACTCAACGCAGTGTCAAGCGTCAAACCACTTTGCCAACCGTACATATACTTGTTAATAGCTGTTTTATAGTTGTATGCATATCAGTATTCTGAACCTTGACCTAATTAGCATGTACACTATTTCCTCATTTCGGGAGCAATGCCAAAAGTTTTTGGCTAACTTTGGCTAACTTTGCCGCAGCGGTTTATAGTGTCAGAAACAAAAGCCTGTAAATTTTCCCATATTTTGTATATTTTTTTGTACTTTATGGTCCCACTACTACGGCTCCGGTATATGTAGATATAAGCTGTAATATGTTCATTATCAAACTTGGACTAATGAAGCTGCGTTTATTTAACAAGGCGAAACCATATAATTATGTGAAACAACATTTAAGGTGTGTGAAGCCGTTGGCTAACTATAATTTCATAGAACACTTTCTTTTTTAGGGTGGCTTACTTGCTGAGTAAACTAAGAAAGTGAGGAAATATCTTAAAAGTAAAACCTAACCCTGCAACACTGTTGTATACATAATGTAAACCGTAACCCTAAATGTCCATATTACCTGTTGCTGTGGCAGGCACCAGTGTTTGTTGTAGAAATTAGTGATCACAGTAATTTGATATTATGATTACTACGGGCGTGAACAGTGCCTCTGTACACTGCCTTGTGTAAACATTCATGAATGGTAGATTTAAGCACAACGCATATAACGTGGCATAGTCATTAGTACGCCATGAGTTTGACTTGAGGCGCTTTGTTGATTGGCTATTATTGGCCTCAGCATTGGGCTCTGTACCACACAATATATTAAATAGCATTTATAACATTCACATAAATAAGGCCTACAATAATTAATTCCTGTTTTTACCCACTAAACACCAAAAATTTACAGCTGCCACACTAACGAATCGATTTTTATCTAGTCTTGCTTTCAAAATATTTAAATTTTTGAAGTATTTTACAAAACCGCAACTACTCGCAAGGTTAATATCATCAACATCCAGAGCAAATTTCGACCCACCTAGATACAGGCCCGACACTCATTCCTATTACTTCAACGACCAAAACAAAAATACCTTCCTTGTATGCCTACACAAAGTGAGTATCTCTTCATGGTATTCGTACAAACGTAATCTCTTCACCGTAATCATAAGAACCTAAGCACTCTTCATGTAATCAAGTATTAATACAAACATTATGCGTAATATTCCCCATTCAAAACTTTGGTTCACAAAACGACAACAACATTGTCTTGTTTCGTATACTTTAAACAGTTAGCGAGCGGGCCCGTCCAAAACACTCCACAATACGTTTCGCGAAGGTCGTTCAAGGCAAGTAAGAGGGCAGTAATGAGTTTGACGACGGCCGGCACTCGAAACGTCGTTGGAGAGCACTTTATTAAAGACAATACTCCAACATGTGAGCGCTTTTAAGACAGAAAGTCTTTTATTCAATGTTAATATTATCTTTTCGAGTTTTCAATAAAGTGGAACTGCATCTCTTGAGTAAAGTAGGTTAGAAAAATAAAGTCATATTTCGTTCGAGTCTTTGTTTTAGAATTGTATGGCGCTCGAAATTCGCTTTATATTTCTGGTCATAAACTAAGTGCTATCCGCATCTGGGTTCCACGCGCATATACTTAAGATGATATAAGGTACATTAATATAAACTTGAATTTTGTTAGTACAAAAATATATTAAATAGAACATTGCAAAAGTGAACTAATTAGTAGCTTTAATAGTGGTAAAAGACATTCGCATACCTTCACAATTTATTGTAAGCTTATTATAAAGACACTCATAAAACAATAAACGTAAGCATTTAACTTAATATCACGACGTGTCAATTGCGAAAAGGTATAGTGCACGGGGGCTGTATGTATTTATAAGTTTGTCAACACTGCATGTCACCAGAGGTGTTCCGCTATTTCACGCGAAACCTATTGCAAGCATGCCATTACAGAGAGCGAAGTGCTAAAGGGCTGTAAAGTGATATTTATCTTCGTATGCTGGCAGAACAACGACAAATCCATTAAAGAAGGTCAACAAATGTGATTTATCCGTTGGAAAGAAAACACCCAAACAAATCAAGGAAACCGCGTAACATCGGAAGGAAATCATGGCGAACGGCTTATTATCCTACTCATAACTAAAATGAGAATATCTTTAGAAATAACTTCAATAAACTTAGCCATCCATTATTGGAGCGACTCAAGGCGCACATATCTGGTTCATCTTCAAATTCATTAAGAGCATAGATGACGAGTGCTAGAGACCTAGATTAAATTCAGCGAGGCTAAGGGTTCGTTTACACAGCGAAGCGATTGAAATACTCAAGAAAGCTGTATATTATGTAAGACGTATGAAAACTGCGTCGTGATTCTAAATCGTATTTGAAATTCGCCGATTTTACTGAACAAATGGCATGTGTCGATATTTAAAATAAAATGAACAAAAGGTTAAATTTCGTGTAATGAATATTAAAATTCTACACCTTCAAATTTTTATAGTCCGATATCATTCCAAAATCAGCTTTGGAGAATACCATTAATTATGAAACTGCATTTTGAACAAATATAGCTACGAGAATTAGGCTTCTGATTAGTTTAATAAATGATGAATTTTTTTTTGTTGTTTCATGTCTTTTGGTTCTAATATCATCATAAAATTATTACTAGTAGTTTAGGTGACCTCCCTATAAAACAAAACCATGTCCAAAAATCATTAAGTATTTGATTTTAACTTAAACGTATTTGTAGCAATGTCGTGTGCAATATACAATATACAGCAATTCGTACAATTCATATTTCTACGAGACACAAAATTGAATAATTATGCCTCACTCAATGTAAACTCTCTCTAACTCAAACATTACGAATGTAATGCACTTGACTAACTACATCTGCACGCAGTCTTATCATTATAAACAGCCCTTTGTGCCAACGCGAGGCATGCAAAAGCTACCGCGGTGAGCACACAAAGAACTGAGATGTGAAAGCATTGTGAACAGACGGCGAAATAATTCTTGAAGTAACAGACATGACAGTGAAAAATTGGATGCCAAATTCTACCCATTTCTCAAGTTTTTTAGGTTTCTAGAAGCGATGTCTTGAGGTACGTATTTATTCGGCGACAAGCTTCACAATTTATTTAACATCATACTATGTATATTCACAAGCAATAGCGAATGAATAATATATTATATTATTTATATGTACGTAATTCGTATAATCGTGTTACATTTAAGATTTAAGTCTAAATTAAAACAATGTGTCAGTTATCGTGATAAAAGTTAACCCATAAATGTGCTATTCTAATGTACGAGTGTCTGTGTGTATAAGCTACACTACCGCAAAGTTTCATCAATATACGTTAAATCCGTTCTTGTGAGAAAGAGTTACAAACATTCATGCATCCATTATCACAAATATTCACGTTTATAAAAGTAATATCTGAAGAACCAACACGTGAAGTTATAAATATGTGAATAAAAATAAAATGAAAGTTAATAATGAAAAGCTGTATATTTTTTATTCACCAACTTTCATATCATTAAGGTTGCCGTGTCGTGAAATACGACCTGCGCTCCTGCTGCATGACAGGCCATGATGACCAAGGCTGTCGACAGCCTCTCCACAGTGACAGCGATGTGGAGAAACACATGGCGCGCCTAAACGGAGGCAAGAGGCGATGCGGAAGGTCGTATCGTCCAGCATGGTACCCATGTTCGTTCCATTCCGTGGTTGTTCCATGTTGGCAGTGCTTGAAGCCAGAGGCCCGACTCCCACTCTCCCACCGCCAGTAGACGAGCACGCTCTGCAGCATTAGACGATGTGCTAAGAAGATTTTCTCGTATTCTGCTTCAAAGCGGTCCATCCCACTGCCTCTGAGAGGATAGGTCTCGGGGTAACTCAGTGCTTGGACAGGCACTTCTCCAAGCATTCATGGCATCGGTCTTACACGGAACCTCAGAATCGACCAGTGTTGGTGCTAAGATTTTCCTGGTTAATTCTGCAGTGCTGTGGACCGAGGACAGGAATGCTGGTAGGCTAACATCGGAAATTTTGCGAACGCCGAGGCCGCCAAAACGTACAGGCAAGGACGCCTGTAGCCACAATCGGTCATTCAGTGCTATATTCAAAATTTGACTAAGAGTATTTTGTATAATTTTGTCCATTTCAATAAGTAGGCTCGAATTTTCCAAAAAGGTGAAGCTCGAATAACGTGGGTAAATTTAGGCACGAAAAGACAATACCGAATTATAGTGAAAGCCGAATGAATGTTAATTTTGAGGAGCCTGTTAGAAATTTCACTAAAATTTTGAATTTTTTCATGAATAAATGAATCGAAACCTTCGTCTAAAATTGAGGACCCAAGGAGGCGAAGATAACTTTTTTCAATGTAGGTAGTATACAAGGTTCCATCATCGAGGTACCAGATGTTGAATTTTGAATTTAACTGGCTGATGATTGGGTGAATAGCTAAGCTAAAAATGAGTGCTCCAAGAGGGTCACCTTGTTGACAGCCAACGGCGGATTCCAAAAGATTTTCCTTGAAGATCAATTTTGAAGGGTTTCTGTAACACTGCCAAAGAAAGTTGTAAATTTTAGGTGTTTCAATTTTAACTGTCCCGGTAATACATACTTAATTTCAGCTTAATAGAAAACCGAAAAGTATGTTTTCTTGCAAGATTTCATTACAGACACCGGTACAGGTAAAAAAACGTTATCCTCGAAAATGCTATGCCGAACACAGAGCTTATTACGTGTATCGTGCTCAATTCCATTTTCAGATCACAGATTTTCACTTACTTTGGCAATGGCATTTTTTTGTTACCTTTATTTCACATTGATACTTTGGTATTCTCTTTGAAATCGACGAACTCACTCGTTTTTATATTTTAAATCTGAGCGCTACCGTGCTTCGGATGGCATGTAAAGCTATCGGTCCCGGTTCTTGTCTCAGGATAAGAATCATTAGGCCATGTCGGATGCCTCCGAACAGTCTGAAAACTGCGAAACTAGAGTTGGCCACACTCACACGAAAAACAACAACAACAATACTCGTCGTTGTCGGTGCATAGTTTCTAGACAATATCTCAAAAGACTAATAAATTAAAAGCAAAACTATCATTCTTAAATAAATATGTACTCAATATATTCTATATAATAAGGCTTCGCCTAATCTATATTTTACCACCTTAGTATTAGACTTTCCGAAAACATTAACTTAGTGCTCTCCTACATTTCCCAAGGAACATCCATGGCAAATAGTTTATTGTACCCAGTAGTTTCGACTGAGCGTTGTCCATCAGTCAGTGTTGCAATGATTTTATATATAGATACATTATTTTTGCCATGTGAAGGGTTCACCCTCAGGAGGGAAACTAAAAGAAAAATTCGATTAGGATTCACGGGCAATGATACGAGCGAGCAATACAATACTTAAATGGATGACGTGTGATGAGTCGATCCACGGAGAAGAACCGTATTAGAATAAGAGAATCAGAAAGCCAGTATACAATATAAGACTTAGATTTCATTTCTTTATATAGAATAATAAATATAACCATCTCAATCTTATTCGACAGAACATAATATCAAAATAGCTTTTCTATAAGTATATTTAAAAACAGAATTTTTCAATTTGATCCTAAGCCTCTTAATATAAAATCCAAATTTTATATTGAATTGAGAATAATATAGATGGATTTGTGTCGATAAATACTAGAAATAAATAATAAGTTTAGAACAAAGAAAAGGTAAGATTTTAGCTATATTAAAATGTTCGTGTTTACTTAGGACGTTTCATTTTGCGTACTTACTACCTAAATACCATATAGGTGACCTAGTTTTATGATAGTCTTAATAAAGATCTTGCCAGTACTTTTTTGGGTAAGGAGTGTTAGACAAGTCACATTCTATTTTATGCCTCTCATCACAGACTTAACAAAATCTTCGTTTTAGTAGAAAAATGAATTAGCAGATGTAGACGCAGAGTATTATCCTATTTCAACTGTATTGTATTTTTTGCAGTCTTCAATTCTAGTTCAAATTAGAGGGTATACCTAAATAAATGTTATTTAATCATGTCTCCAATATTTTTGACTTCAAATAAATTATTACTATTATTAAATTGCTGGACTGCAAATGTTATTTTCAAAATTCACGGGAAAAACTGATTGCTTTTTTAACTTCAATTGTTGCATGCTAGTCGACATGGTACATTACTTTGAGTGCATAAGCGATTTTATCACATATAAAATGGTTGTGTCCAAGACATCTCTAGATCAATAATTGAAAGCTCTAGGTGTTCTAATGGTCCCAGGTCATAATTTATAGATGTGTTTGCGCCATTCCCTACTGAGATAGAATTGTTATTGCCAAAGCTGTTACCACGTCTCGCACTTGAAAACGGTATTCAAGCCAAATATATATAGATATAGGAAACATAAGTATTGGTATACTTAGGGGATGTAATAAATTGAGTATTTTTTAAATAACATTTCTATGATATCTAAGTCTTAATATTAAATGATTATATCTAAGAATTTGTTCCTTACTGTACTTCAAAGCACTTTGCCTTATTTCAACAGGTACGGATAGACCGGCGGCGTGATGCAAAATGCTGACGCCAGTCGCAGTGTTCCACGAAAAGTTTATTGCAGAAGTTCTAGTTGAAAACGAGGACATGTTTGATAAGAAAACCTTTTCAATTGAGTCAGTCTATATAATTATGCCGAAACGAATGAAAAGCTTTTTTGTTTTATTAAAGACAACTCACGCACTAGGACTAAATCCTGTGTCGCGGGGGACTTTACAAACATACAACTAATGACTTTACAAAACAAGGACACAATGAACACCCAGACTCGAAACAACAATTTGTGAATCACACAGTGTTGCCTCGTGTGTGAATCGAACCCACAACACTCGGCGCCGAGGCGGCCGCTTAAACCACTACGCCAACTGTGCAGTCAAGCTAAGAGAATGATGGTGCTTAGCGTGAGTACAGCGTTATATAGTGTACAGTGTAGTTTGTATAGTGAATCGGACATTATTTAGATACATATAACTTCAAAAATTATAAAATGGCCAGCTTCTTTTCTAGGAAAAAGGAAAAACGGGGTGGTGTTAGCATCCTTATTCGTAAATCACTCAATAGTAGAAATATGACATACATTAAAGAGCTATGCTCTGAAAAAATATTTGAATGTTGTGGTGTAGAGATACTTGAATTAAAATGTGTTATAATTTGTATATACAGAATACCTAATTCAAATACCACACATTTCTTTGAAAAAATTGAATTGTTATTGTATAAATTGCTATTAAAACATAAGAAACAAATAATAATTACAGGAGATATGAATATAGACATGTTAAAAGATACTAGAGACTCAAATAAACTAAGAGATATCTTCTCAAGCTATGGGTTTTACCAACATATTGACAAACCAACACGACAAAGTTCTTGTTTAGATCTCATTTTTAGTAATAGGAAAAGAGCTGTAGGGAGCACATATGAATTATTTTTATCTGACCATAATACATGCCAATTATTATCATTTCCTGTACAATATAAACCCAGTTTAAAGTATTGGTATAATTATAACCGTGACTATCATACTGAAAATATAAATAAGTTTAAAGAAGCTTTAAGAAGCCTATCATGGTATCACATATATGATGACAATGACGCTAATAGAACTTTTAATAATTTTCATGACATTTTTATTTTATTTTATAATTTATGCTTTCCATTTAAAAAAATTAAAATTAAATGCAATTACAATTCACCTAGGTGGTTAACAAAGGGTATAAGAATTTGTTGTAAGACTAAAAGAAAACTTAAAAAAATGTCTTATAGAAAACAAAGCCATGCAACCAGAACCAAATACATCAATTATAACAGTATACTAAAAAAGTGTATTGTACTGTCTAAAAGGACTGTAAATGAGAAATATATACAGAGCTCTAGCAATAAAAACCTTGCTACTTGGAATGTCATAAACAGCAAAGTAGACACAGTTAAAACTTCCAAACAGATAGAATCATTAAAATACAATAACAGGATGATATCAGATCCTGTAAAAATTGCTAATGCTTTTAACGATTTATTTATATCGGTTGCAGATGCAAATAATATAAAACAGAGCTTCGACATATCTTGTGCTAAAATAAGTAGGAACAACAGTAGCATCTTTTTACGACCCTGCAATCCGTCGGAAATTTTTAAAACCATGTTGTCTTTAAGTAATAAGAAATCAGTAGGATATGATGGGATTGCTACAAATGTAATAAAGGCATGTGCTGAAATTTTATCACCAATTTTATCTCATTTAATAAATATATCTTTAGCAAATGGTACCTTCCCAGAAAAATTAAAGATTTCAGTTGTAAAGCCTCTTCACAAAAAGGACTGCACCTTAGAAATAAGTAATTATAGGCCTATTACCTTAATATCTATATTTTCTAAAATATATGAAAAGGTTATGCACTCTAGATTAACTGACTTTTTAAATAAAAATGAATTAATTAAAGATGAACAGAATGGTTTTCAAAAGGGTAAATCAACAACTCTCGCGGCGTACTCTCTAATTAAGTCAGTAACAGAAAATATAGACAAAAAGCAACCAGTCACCGTTGTTTTTCTAGATATGAGCAAGGCTTTTGATTTGGTTAATTTTGAAAACTTGCTCGAAAAATGTGAGCGTTATGGCATTCGTGGCCCTGCTTTAGATTGGGTACGCAGCTATCTGTATGGTCGACTTCAATGCGTGGAAGTGTCCCGCCTTGACAGCAACTTTGTGTCGACATCATATAGGTCAAATTTTAAAAATAATGGATCTGGCATCCCACAGGGTAGTATTTTAGGACCACTACTTTTTCTGTTATATATAAATGATTTACCAAGTGTCACGACTCACAAATGTGTCTTATTTGCTGACGACGTTTCGGTAATCATACCTCAAAATGGAACGAACAATCATGAAGCAGACGTTCACGCTACATTAAGCAATATTATGAATTGGCTCTCATACAATAATTTAAAGATAAACCTAACTAAAACCAATTATATACAATTTGTCAATTACAAACAATGTCCAAAACATATTAATATTAATTTTAATAGAGAAAGCATAAAGAGAGTGGATAATATAACATTCTTAGGTTTAAAATTAGATGAACACTGCAATTGGACATTACATGTAGACACAATATGTAATAAAATTGGTAGATTTGTTTATGCTTTGAGAGAACTTAGAAAAACGTCTAGTAAAACAGCTTGTCTTACAGCATATCATGGATACGTTAGCTCCGTATTGAAATACGGACTGTTGTTATGGGGTAACTCAACAAACATAAATAGGGCGTTCGTTATGCAAAAAAAATGTGTTAGGGCGATATGTGGAGTTGGGCCATTTGAAACATGTAGACCATTATTTAAAGACCTAGGTATTTTGACTTTAGTATCAATGTATATATTGGAAATAGGAATGTTTGTTAGAAACCACACACATATGTTTACTAGAGTAGAACAAGGGTCTAAATTTAAACCAAGGGATCGTAGTAAATTAAAAATAGTGGCATAGAGAAGAATAGTGGTAGAAGCACCTTTCACAAAAAAAATAGTTTCATGATGTGTATCAAAGTTTATAATCATATTCCACGATCAATAAGAGATTTGCATACATCACAATTTAAACTCAGACTCAAACATTGGTTGGTTGAAAATTGCTTCTACACAATATCGGATTTTTTTAATTATAAACAAATCATTAATAATTTATGACATTTATATCTTGCAACATTGTATTTTATTATTTTAATGATGGTATGACTGTATGACTTGACATTTAATTTTTGACATTTTTTTAGATTTATATAATTTGATTTTAATATTCAATTTTATCTTATGTTAAAATTTTCGCATACCTACTAATGGTGAAATGTGTACTTCTAACTACTATAAGAACTTTATGTAAACCATTTCAAGCGAATAAATGATTCTGATTCTGATTCTGATTCTCATATTAGTCGTTGGTCTCGCGGCATAAATGTGCGCGTGGAATTGGGAGGTCTCGGGTTCGATTCCCGGGTCGGGCAAAGTGTTTTTGGGTTTTACCATTAGGAAATTCTCAGTAGCAGCACGGAGTCTGGTAATGTGCCCGGTATGGCAATAGGCTAAGAAATTCATGGCGAAATGTGTGTAATATTAGACCTCTGCCTACCCCTTCGGGGATACAGGCGTGAGTCTATAAAAAGAAATATTAGTATAAATTAAATTCTTGCCTTACTGACTGACCGATAGATGACGCACAGCCAAATCTACTGGGTTCAGAAAGCCAAAACATGTTATTTCTTTGGGGACCGAAGAGGTACACCAAGACAGGATTTCCCGAAATTCTTGCGGGATCGGGCAGAAATTGACAAAGTGCGGGAGTAACTTCAGGCATCTTCAAGTATTAAATAAAGATATAATATTACACAAAAGGACGCCTTTTTCATCACGGTCTTATTCATTAGCCTGTGAAGGTATTTTATGTATATCTAAATCTCCAGACAGCATAACGTTTTTAACTTTTAGAAAAGCTTAGTAATTAAAAACGTGCGAGCGTTAATTTGTTTCTCTTCAGAAATTAGTTGCTTTGTGTAGCTTAATTTGTAATCTTCGTTTGGGCGAATATTTTTAATTTTAGCGATGTTGACAATTTAGGTACCGTTGATTACATTACATAAGGAATAGGTATCTAATCTAATATAGAAAACATATGTATATTATTATGTATGTATGTACATAATATATTCTCTGATTTCAACATGAGAACAAATTTCTTTGCTTCATCACAATTTTGGAGTTTTCAGAAATACGATGCTTTGGCACTAAAAATACAGGATTTTTAGTAGCAAAAGCACCGTGTCCACGCAAGCCTAACATTGGTGATATGTTAAAGGCAGTACCAACACTACAAACCCACACTACACTCATTATAGATATGGATCATTCATTCCCTTTGTATTCTAGATTACCTAATTCTACTTTATTCCTTGTGCCAGAAATCTCAAACGCAAAGCTTTCAACCAATTGGATGGCAAGCGAAAAATGTGTTGTTCACGCGAAGCCAAATTCTATAGAAAGCGAATTTAATGGAAAAGCTACATACCGATTTACTCGAGGAGACGAGAGAGTCTGCGCTTGGAATATTGCTATGAACTCTAGAATAAAATGGAAATAGGTCAATAAGATGCTGCTATATCTGTTAAGGGGCTGCTTATGTTTGTGTTATAAAATAAAGCCAATGAAACGTAAATGTCAAGAGAATATTTAAGCTCTAGCTTTAAAGATTGATACTGGAGAATGGACTTCCAAGTAGAGGCTGTATCCTCTGACCAGGTTAGGGGATCGTGCGTGATGGATTGCGGCCCAAAGGATATTGTCGAGAATTCATATATATTATAGTTATCGCGTGTGTAACTTTTGATAGCATGATTCAATATTGTCTTCGTAGTTCTTCGGTGTCTGGTAGATGTCGCCATGGTATGTGCCTTTGTCCGCTAGATGACAGTAATTATATTATTATGCAATAGAGAAGAGCGGATACGATGTATGGTAAGATAATAATAAGTTTAATAAAAAAATAAATAAGATATAAAATAAAAATAAAACATAATAGTTTCCTGTTAATTTGGCAAGCAGACATTGACGATTATTACAGATGAACTACACTGTCAAAATAAGATCTCTAATCTTTCAATGGGAAGACGCTCGAAGAATAGCGCGGGACCGGCCGGCTTGGAGAAAACTTGTTGGGGCCCTCTGCACCAGCGGGGTGCCTTAGGACCACAACAATAACAACAATCTTTCAATGCTGGCTCTGCCCAGCTATAATTTCGGAGAGCTGCAGTTCGTTTCTAGCATATCAAAAACATTGAAAACAAAACTTTCCTACTATTAAAGTTAAAGCAACAGAATATCATTTCCACGTCCAAAACCCCGTCTAATACACAGCAATAACTCAACAAACACAGTTATAAGTGTTCCTTGTTCAACAGGCCGAGATAGTCGGATGCTCATAATTAATTCACGTCGAAATGTTCCTCACTTAGCAGATATAGTGGCGTATCTCTTGTTTTCTTCGGAAACAGGAGATTTGACTGTTAGCCTGCATAATACAGATTTACAGATGACTTTGCCCCTTTATTTTTATTTTAGATTGTGTTAAAAAGCAATGGGTACCAATCTATTTTCACTTCTGTGTCTTGATTGACGTGGCGTTTATCTTACGCGACACGGGATAAGTCGTGAGCCGACAGCTTTCGTCACTTTACCGCAAAGCCTGTAAACTTTACCTTACGATTACAGCAGCTTCCCCTTATCAACCTAACAAGATCAACCACCAATACCTCCTAATCGACTACCGACCGATTGTTACCGGGCCTTAGGTATCGATAAAAAATCGTTTTCACATCGAACCAACGTAATCGGATATAGATAATCCCGTTTGAGCGGTAAGAATTTTGATATCGTTTTAAATGTGCTCGCTACGTAACGTAATCTTTTTGGAATGTTCATTTTCGTATCGCTTTTAAGTAGGTAAGCAAAGCTCAAATAGTCAAGAACTATTTCAATTTATAAGCAGATAATTGTTAGATATTTAATATGTCAGTATATTATTAAATATACAAATTTATTTATACTAATGATTATGTAACGGGTCTGAATCGTGTTAACTAAACGAAAATAAAGATATTTCATCTTTCTTTTCGTTTAGTTAACCTTTCTATTTGTCCCGACGTTTCGGCATGGGTTACATAATCATTAGTATGTGTACAAATTGTGGTAGTTTAAAAGTACTTATTACAAATTTATTTTTATGATGCGTACTTTAGTCCTAAACTTATTTGTGTAACATTTATTACACGTAGACTAATGCAAGACTAATTGAATCTGATGTCTCTTGATAGACTTATTTCTTGTTTGATAGCAATAGACTTAAATGTGGTCGAATTTCAGATCTGAGAAAAAGCTAAATCTAGTAAAGAAAGGAAGTAGACCTAGGCTTCAAGGCGAAAAGTCAACTGGGATAACATCGACCAAATTTGAATTGAATTTGCAAAATAACCATTATCTAATAAATAATTCAAAAAAGTCTAAATATTGCTCTGACTCTGCATTTGTTGATCGATAGATGGATTGATAATCTTAATAAGTACATCGTCCAAAGAACCCCTACGCAGCACAATAACCGCAGAATGGATGCCAATCAGTTCTATAATTTCATTCACTAGAGTTGTTCCGTAAAGCAAAGGACGCTTTTACAGTTGTATTATTCGTTTACTTAGCCTCCTCGGTATTGTCAGCGAACGGCCAAAAAATTAAAACTTTTAATCCTGCAAAAGCTTTAAATTCCGTCAACCTGATTTTGTAGAAATTCCTTTTAAAGTAACAATTTGGCTGCATGCAAATGTAATATTCAGAATATTACTTTTGTATGCAACGGATCTACTTTTGTGTGGTTTTAGTTCGAATTGCCGGATCGAGCGGTATTATTGGATTTTTCTGTATCAAAGTTATGATTCGGGCGTATTTTACATTCTGTCGGTCGCAGTCAGAAAAATGTTTGCCTCTTGTTACATGAAAGTTTATACTACACTAGAGGATGCCCGCAGCTACGCACGCACATTAACTATTTCTGCCGGATCCCATGGTAGATCCGAAAAGTCCCTTCTTAGTGCACCCCTATAGTCACCAAGGAACATACATGTCAAATTTCAACTTCTTGCGCCCCTTAGTTTTGTCTTTAGCTTGTCCGTCAGTCAGTCAGTAACGCAAGAATTTTATATATACAGATACTGGGACAGTATAAAGCAAAAACAATATGGAAATAAACACATACGTTTGTGCATACTGAGTACGGTTCATGTAGCCTCGATTTAGGGCGTATAAATAAAGGTTTTTGTAATGTTCCGACTTTATACGTTTCTTCAAGTAGGCTTCTGAAATAGTGCAATTCCATTCTTTATACGTTTCTAAAAGTAGGCTTCTGCAGTAGTGCAAGTCCGTTCTTTATGTTTCTAAAAGTAGGCTTTTACAGTAGAGCAATTCCGTTCTTTATACGTTTCGAAAAGTAGGCTTCTGCAGTAGTGCAATTCCGTTCTTTATATGTTTGTAAAAGTAGGCTTTTGCAGTAGTGTAATTCCGTTCTTTATACGATTCGAAAAGTAGGGTTCTACAGTAGTGCAATTCCGTTCTTTATATGTTTCTAAAAGTAGGCTTCTGCAGTAGTGCAATTCTGTTCTTTATATGTTTCTAAAAGTAGGCTTCTGTAGTAGTGCAATTCCGTTCTTTATACGTTTCGAAAAGTAGGCTTCTGCAGTAGTGCAATTCCGTTCTTTATATGTTTCTAAAAGTAGGCTTCTGCAGTAGTGCAATTCCGTTCTTTATACGTTTCGAAAAGTAGGCTCTTCTGCAGTAGTGGAATTCCGTTTTTTATATATTGCTAAAAGTAGGCTTCTGCATTAGTGCAATTCCGTTCTTTATACGTTTCTGAAAGTAGGCTTCTGCAGTAGTGCAATTCCGTTCTTTATATGTTTCGAAAAGTAGGCTTCTGCAGTAGTGCAATTCCGTTCTTTATACGTTTTTAAAAGTAGGCTTCTGCTGTAGTGCAATTCCGTTCTTTATACGTTTCTAAAGGTAGGCTTCTGCAGTAGTGCAATTCCGTTCTTTATACGTTTCTAAAAGTAGGCTTCTGCAGTAGTGCAATTCCGTTCTTTATACGTTTCTAAAAGTAGGTTTCTGCAGTAGTGCAATTCCGTTCTTTATACGTTTTTAAAAGTAGGCTTCTGCAGTAGTGCAATTCCGTTCTTTATACGTTTCTAAAAGTAGGCTTCTGCAGTAGTGCAATTCCGTTCTTTATACGTTTCTTAAAGTAGGCTTCTGCAGTAGTGCAATTCCGTTCTTTATACGTTCCTAAAAGTAGGCTTCTGCAGTAGTGCAATTCCGTTCTTTATACGTTTTTAAAAGTAGGCTTCTGCAGTAGTGCAATTCCGTTCTTTATACGTTTCTAAAAGTAGGCTTCTGCAGTAGTGCAATTCCGTTCTTTATACGTTTCTAAAAGTAGGCTTCTGCAGTAGTGCAATTCCATTCAATACAGCTGCTGCCGACATAAAAGGTCCCTGGCAAATTTGCCTACGAGTATTTGTAGTTAAATTAATGTTTTTTCCTCTTTAAATTGTCTGTTATTTACTTACGGTAACGTAAACCGTTATACATGAATTCCTTGAACTAATTGATTAATCGACAGTACTGGTTAGGACCTATGTTCAAATTAAAATTATGTAATATTTTTAATGATGGCCAAAATAATTATAATCGGTGCTATGTTTGTCAATAATTTCAGCACTAGATTTCAACTAAAAGGTAATACATGATTTAAGAACAATATAAAGCGAATCATAATTTAACTATTATTGATAGTTTCCAGTAAAAAGTGTTTAAATAGGTTCCTAACTCGGCTATGTACTTGACGTACTAAGTTAACGCCTTATTCATAAATGAAGGAGTCCAGTTAGGATAGTTTCAAGCAATTAAGAAAACTTGTATAACTGCGGTTAACTATTTTCTAGTTCTAATAATGTCAAAGTTGACGCTGTGTCGGAAAATGGCAAGGATTCTGTATGTTGATTAATGGCGATGCTAAGATTTTAACTAGCGACTCAAATGGCGAAATTTAGAAGTTGTCTAAGATCGTCACTTACACAGATCCTTACTACTTTGACACTTTTGACAGCTGTCAATGCAGTTACCATTGTTGCCACTATATCCTCGAAGCAAAGTTGCATCAAAAGTGTCGGTCTTAGACAACTTCTAATTTCGCCGATAGAGGAGCGCGAATAATCTTTGCCTCGCCAATAATGAATATACATGTCATGTCAGTGTTGCAATAGCATGAAACTCAACTACAAAATACTTTATTAGACCTCTTGATACTGGGACTGGACAGTGTACCTGTAGGCATCACCAATACAAAATGATCCTTTTCGCATTTGGATTAAAATGGAATAAAATTTTCTATTACTTTACTGAATATCATCTAAACCTTCACAATCAGTACCTTTTTCGATATAGGAAACTCAATTCCAATAGCAATCACAAAACAATTAAATGAACGCTTATGAGGCATTTATGTAAATTCCGATGAAACCATTAACGTAAATTCTGTGAGACCCTTGTGATACACGTGTTATATTCATCATGGTATTCAACACATATAATGTTAATTCAATGTGTATGTGAGTGTGCCTTGGCTGCCTTGTATCCTACGATATTTTTTTTAAAGACAACTCCCGCACTAGGAATAAATCCTGTGTCACGGAGGACTACAAACATACAACCAACGCACACAATGAACACCCAGACTCAAAACAACAATTTATGGATAACACAAAGTGTTGTCTCGTGTGGGAATCGAACCCACGACACCAACCGTGCAGTCTAAAGTTTTAAAACCATCTATTACTTATATATTGTAAAATCATTGTCTGCCACTTTAACTCATGTTTATACATAATTTTTGGCGTAGACAAAGTTATCGTGGTACGAGGATGAAAGATAATAATATAATTGTTTGCATGTTCACCTATAATATAAAATCAAGCATTTCATGAAACTCCCGACACAGATCTTCATAAGCTTCAGCTTAGAACCTTCTCGATCACCTCACTTTTCATCGCATTTCGTATTAATCGGTCGTTTCATTCAGGAGCTACCATACGTTAGACAGACATGCTTACGAGTTCACACAGACATGTCAAACTTATAACACCTCTCCATACCTCAGGGGTGAAAAAGTAACAATTGACTTAGATATATTTTACATTACGTTTACGTGTTGCTTCTTTTACCTACACCAAATTACAGTTACGGGATTAAAAAAAGAAAAGAACACGAAACTTCAATTACATTTGAACGTGTAACATACGTAAACATCAGAAAACACATTTACCGATTGGAACAGTAAGCACATTACTTAGGGAGAGCAAGTTCTTTGTTCATATCCGCGATAATATGCTCATACGAGCTCCTTCGTTAAATCTCAAGAAATACCTCAATTTTCAACACGACCATTGAACTGGGGCGCTTTTGGTGCTCAACGAGGGAGAGAGGAAATGTGTGGGAGTGGGACGTAATTCGTCATTCCTTTTAGAGTTTTAAGAAGTGATGAATGAGGCCTTTCGAATAATTGGTTTGCCGTCTGTTTTTGGTCAACTCTGCGTATGTTTTATTATTAATAAGATAAAAGGTTGTTTTGGATAATATACAATATATGTACAAAAATAATCATCATCATCATCATTAGGCCTTTATACTGTCCCACTGCTGGGCACGGGCCTCTTCTCACTATGAGAAGGGTAAGGCCATAGTCCACCACGCTGGCCAAGTGCGGGTTGGCAGACTTCACATGTCTTTCGAGAACATTATGGAGAACTCTCAGACATGCAGGTTTCCTCACGATGTTTTCCTTCACTGTTTAGCAAGCAATAATTAACAATTTAATACGCACATAACTCCAAAAAATGATTTATCCATCCCCTGGATTCAAACCCGGACCCTCTGCGTAGCAGTGTGTCGGTCTCTCCACTAGGCTATCGCTGCTTTATAAAAGTAAGCAAGTATAAAATTATATGTCAGATAATCATTATTTAAACAAAGGCATAAAAAGGTCTCTGTTTAAAATTTAAAAACAACCATTTATTGGCTCCAGTAAGACTCGGAATGTTATTAATATTAAATTGATTGCAGCAACTAGAATGGCTATTATTAGTGAAAATTCCGTTAAGCAATTAAATCGCCTGTGACATTTTGATTGGACAGAAACATGTCTTTGCCGTGCCACGAAGATGTGAAACTCAATGTATTGTCTTTTGGGTCTATTGGGATGACGACCACCAATATAAGACTTCATTGACTGCCTAGAAATAATATAAAATAGGAATTATTAAAAATGTTTTATAAAAAAATCTTTTAAAATAAACGTAGGTTTATTGCAACATTGTCATTTACATCGAATCGGTTAAATTCTACATATGCGAGTTCAAAGACTATTTAACAATTAATATTCCATATCGAGAGACAACTGTAAATTACTAGACACATAATTTAGTGCATATCATAATATATGGAGACGCTATTAAGTGCGGTTTCCATTCATTACTGAATACGCAGAGTTATTGGTGAATATCTTAGGCCTTGGTTACTGTTTCATTAGTAGTTTAGCACTAGCACTAGTTATGTGTTGAGGTGGATAAAGCAAAGCAATGTTATGTTATCAGTATATATAAAATCCTGGCGTTATTGATTGATTGACTGACAGACAGTGATGCTGAAACTACTGGATGCCAGAAACTGAAATTTGCCTGAAAATGTATGATCTTTGGGGAGCGTAGAATTGTGTAGGTTGCACAAAGTGACGTTTTTGGCAATTGCCACTCTAAGTGGATAAAAAGTCCACGTGTGCGGCGCTGTAGACGAAGTCTAGTCTGTTATAAAACCACAAAATGGTGCTTGAGTTTTGTCCAAAATATTCTGCATGACTGCTATTGTAGTCCAAGCATCCATACATACATAGTTCAAAGTAACTTACTTAATTGTAGCGCTCATAGCGAGACTTGGCTTGCCGGTCGTAACAGATCGGCAAAGTTAAGCAACGCTTGTACAGGTTACCAGTTGGATGGGTGACCGTGTGTGGCATTTTCATCTGAGCGCTACCGTGCTTCGGAGGGCACGTAAAGCTGTCGGTCCCGGTTCTTGTCTAAGGATAAGGATCGTTAGGCCATGTCGGAGGCCTTCGGGCGGTCTGAAAAACTCCGACACCAGAGTTGGCCACACACTCACACGAAAAACAAACAAAACAACTTACTTAACTTAGTTTGATCGAGCTGTGCCTTCACTGGCCACTTCGGCAACATAAAAATACTTCGTCAAATAAACCAGCTGCCACCAACTAAAACAAATTTGAAACTTTAAACTATACTCTTAACAGAGTCAACTAAACTTGGCTCTCCGTACTAAATGACATTTTAAACTAGCAGTTCATAATGTTGAAGTTATAATGAGTGTTATAGTTCTACGGCCTGAGGATTATCTTGCGTTACAGGCTTAAGTGGGTAGCCACAAGTTTCAGTGGCCTTTATGTCAGCTGTCGTGTAGTGTACCCAGAATTATGACAGGTTTATATATATTTCGGAGTACCTTCTTGTTTCCAGTTTTATGTAGTTAATAACGTTGCATTTTATGTTGTACTTTAATATGAGTGAGTGGTTAACAAGAGAACGCAATAACGTTTCAAGTACATTTATACTGGGTGGCGATTTAAACGATCAGGGTAGAGCTTAAAAATGTCGAGAGTGGGTCAATAAACTCAACTTCCAGTCACTAAAAACCGGATGGAAAATTTTGCGTCGATTTGGGTTTCAATAAATAGTATTTTAAAGATCTCAACGTCACAGATTAAGTAGTAATTGTCGTAATAACGAATTTATAATAGCACCATACTTGCAGTCAAATATTAATAAGCAAACGCATAATTTGCTTTTATGAAGACGCATTCAAATATACAATGACCCGGCACCGCGGAAGCTCAACAACAGCTCCTTAAGATTCTCAAAACCTTCATAAAGTAGAGAAAAGCCTAAAAGTGACACGTTTTGAAACAAAAAGTGCACACCAACGTTCTTAATGGCTTCTTTTCAGCCTCCGCTAGTACCGTCAGCAATAAACTTCGACTAATTAAAGTTTACCAAGTTTTGAATCAATTCGCTGATGGTTACAAAAAGTTGATAAAGTTTGATGTTTTATGATTTAGATCATTTAAAATGACCTTAAGGTTTACGGTTGAGTTCACTACAACTGTTTAGTCAAGCAGATTTGGATTCAAGAAAAAGTTCTGATTAGGTGTAGGTCATATATTTATGTGAAAAAGAGATAAAGAGAGATACTTTGTATGTGTTTTCTTAATAAACATTCAATTAAGCTTGTACAAAAGATAATTTGAATTTTTAGTTCAGTTCACTTAACCTCTCTGATGGCTTAGAGAGGGAGATTTTTTTAACGATGAAAATTTTTCTGCAATCTATGGTATTTACTTCGGTACAATATAGAAAATATTTTATAAATAATATAATCCTGTATGGCCAACAAAGCAATGATATTTTCACATATTATTATTTTTTCTTTTAAAATAAATTCACAAATTTGTTCTGAGTATTCAACAGGCTAGTCAAGATCACTTCGCCGTCATGATGTAGAAAGTTATTCAGGATTAAATCCATCGGTATATTATATACTATCTCTGTAGAAGTAATCACTAATCAGAAAACCGTATCAATAAGATTAGCTCAGTATATTGTATTTAACATATCTGACATTTACTGTGTATGTGTAAAAAAAATATTCACATTTATAAAACTCTTTCTAACATTCATGTAACGGGTTTTAATCGCATAATGTCATGGGATAAATTTAGTATGTTTTACAAGTGGAGTTATGAATGAATTATCGCTCGCTTAATGATGTGCCCAGTAGATAGCAATAGGCTCGCACCCTATTACATTGGGACCGAAACATAACTGTCGAAGTGTGGGTGTGTAATACACCTCTGCCTACCCCTTCGGGGATAAAAGGCGTGCAGTTTTTACTAATAGAGTCACTCACAGCAACACTGTTTTTCAACTTTATTTTGAAATAGTTACGTTATAAAAACCAAAAACAGGCGTGAGTCTATGTATGTATGTAAAAACCAGTTAGATAAATACAAATATTTGCAATAGTCGCAAAGTTAAAAATTTACTTTTTAAATTTTAAAACCTTCTATCGATTCTATCTAACGCTGTATTAAAAGTAAGAGCGCATTTCTCACCAAGTTCTATCTATCTAAACGTCACGCCTGCCTTCCATTGGGGCAGGATACCTCTTTCGCTTCCTCTACATTCATTAACCTCATCATGCATGTTCGTCGGTTATGGGTACTTTTGATTTGGCCCTTCCGCAGTACGTCACCAATTTGGTCGTCTCACCAAGTTGTAACGATTACTTTATCGTTACTATAGTCTCCAACTGTTCCCATTATAATGCAAAATAGAAGATCTGAATAATAAATTATAAGTCGTATCGTCTTATATTTGAACACTTACATTTGTATACACAAGCCTTAATACACCTATACACACAGCCTTAATGCCCTATAAACACCACTATATTCTGTCGTCACCCGTTAGTAGGAGCGCAATCCCAAGCGAAGGTAGAACAGTAACGAGCGTGTACCCGCTTTCACTGCAGCACATTATTCTTGCTTAAATAAGCTATTTTAATTTGCGCACTGTACCTAAGGACGCTGGCTTCAGAATGAAGATTGAATATATTTTAAACATTTTGTGTGGCACGGGTCAAATAAAGTATGGTTTGGACGTAAACAAACTTTGCAGAACGTTAAAACTATATAATCATCATCATCAGCCTTTAACAGTCCACTGCTGGACTAGGCCTCTCCTTTGAAAGGAGGAATATATATAAACTATATAATATCATCATTAAATTAAATTATTTATTTATCTCATATTTTATTTATTGCTATTAATTTTATTCATTAATGAATATGAAAATGAAGCCGTACTTGGTTTAGCATAGAAAGCTCACTTGACCGTAAAGTTGTTCATTCTTTTTGCCGCCACGATTAAGAAAATAAAACATAATTTACTTATTTTTTTTATTCTGATAACATTTATGGCCAATGACATACGCCAAAAAGTAGACCAATCTCTATCGCTGTTTTATATTATATTACATTAAAATCTTAATACCGATAGTAGTAACGCATACTCGTAGTAGCTATAGAGCTACGTACGTACGAGCTAGTTCATAACTGATACCTTGTGCCTAAGATTTTTTTTTTTATATTTGACTTCCCACTGTGTATTAAAAGCAAGTTCTTTGATGAAATCTTACATAATAGCGCTCGAAGCTGTTGACTACTCCATGCATGCTAGTGCCAACATAACGCTGAATGCCGGCATTTGTTTTGTACAGAAATGGCGCACACCTGCGTCGCAGAATAGATAGTTCTTCACATAATGCAAGCTTCATTTACTTCTAAATCTCTCTCAGCTTTGTGAAAATTGTGTACCTACCTTGGTTTCTCTGTTCTGTTTTGATATGCAAAGTCACTTGAGTGAAAATAGCTGTTTTCTTCGATACCAAAAATATTCATGTTTTATGAACTCAGCAAAAATACATCCACATACATAAATACGTCTAAAATACGTGGCCTTCCCAAGGTTTTTCACACATACCGATTTTGCCATATTTATTTCTTAATATTTACTAATAATTATTTCCCAAATTGTAATCACAAAGCAAGATGAAAAGATTTGTATCGAATAAAAAAGACTACGATGGTAGCAGTACTAACCTAACCTAACCTAAAGTATTGATTTACGACTGAAGGTCTGTTATCAAATCAAGCTTCATTTTTATTTCTTCAAGGTTCCGAATTTAAAACTTTAAGGAATCCACATACGAATTTAAGTAATTCCCAAGACGCAGAGTAATTTATAAGTAACATATAAGTAAGTATATATACTTACTGAGATTGAATTACCAAAAAATATGTTCTTATTTTGATGTAACGAATGCATCTAAACATGATTTTCATCTGTCGTTTAAATAAAATGGTATTGGGCATGCATTTTCATATTGTGCAATCTCCATACACTAAACTCCTCAACCGAAGTACGAGCGCTCGCTCGACGAGGGTCAAAACTTAACAGTCGCATGATAACTGCTGCGGACAGCTTGAAGCACTCTTAACGTAACTCGGACACGAAAACGGTCCGAGAACCCTTGAGGTGCAGATCCGATTTGTAAGCAATGGGGTGGCCAGTCCAGATTTGTCAACGACAACTTAACCCTTGGAGCAGGGCACAGACGCAATAGATAAACAATGACCAAGGGTTAAGTAGGTGGTAGGGTTAAAATACTCTGGGATACCTCGACAACATATTTGTGTCACAGGAACTATGGACATATATATGTATATTAGAGCGGCCTTTTTTATAAGTAGATTGAGATATATTTTTCGAGAAATCTTGTAATCTGAAACTGGAACATAATAAACTAAATTATTAGCATTTCATTATTTGAATAAAAATTAGTACAATATATTCATAGGTTGAAATTAGAAAAGCTTTACTGGAGAGATTCATATACACCGAAAGTGATGATTATTTTCTAAGAATGAATTTTTTGGTAGGTAAAGAAAGTTATGAACACGCCAGAGCTTTAAGAGATACCTTGATTAAATATAAACTTGTCAGCACAAAATAAGGCTTTTAATAAAGTCACAGATACCAAAATGTTTAAGCCAATGCCTCATATTATAATCAAGAAATCTTTGAAGTTATTGAACTAAGGCAAAGTTCATTAGACGACCTGTCCATAACACAATATTATTTTTAACTATTCAAACGATTATGATCGTCTATACTAAAGACTCTGCCATGTTTTTTTTACACTATTAGGCGGCAAACGAGCATTAGCAGACCTTTCATATAATGCTTTCTTGGAGTTCAGCAACTAAGCCATTTGAAAATATTTTACGTACTTAACTTTAATGCAACATAAAAAAGAGATACATAAGTGGCCTTAATGCTTTTAAACATTTTCATCTAGTCACACTAGTGACAATTGATAAAAAGATAATTTATAGTTGGCGCAATATTATAAAACATTGAATAAGTATCGAGTTTATTTACATTCAAAACATTAAAGTCATTCATGTAGTATCAAGCAAAACGACCAGCGAGAAGTTTACTGAAGCACTGTGTCAGCATCCTTAGTTAAATAAACTTTCAGGCATTTTACCGTACAGTGAGTGAAGCCAAGTAATAAAAACTTCAACACACATTGCTTTAAAAGCCTAACTCGAGTTGGCATAACCTATTCTCGCTTTTAAATACCAGTCTAATTAGACTTCACAGTCGTAATACGCGTGTATTCAAATGAAAGCTTAAAATTTTTAAAGGATTTCTTGCAATTATTGCTTCTTCTTTAGAACTATTAAACTGAAAAAGTGGATTTTTTTATTCATAAAATACGTATTTGTGTAGATGAGAGCTGCCAGGATGTTTATATTAGTTTATATTAAATTTATCTTAAAATGTCTTCATACATTCAATTCCAAACACTATTGTCACAACTCCAAAGCTATAAATACAAAACACGTCTTTCAATTTAAGCGGTCAAGTAAATCCAAACCGTATGACACAAGAACTACAGTTCAAAATGCCTTGAAATAAAGTATAATTCAACAAGCAAAACTCGGCTTATGGGTTCGGCCACCACATCGCCCTAAGGATGCCAAACACGTACTAAATCCACTATTAATCCCTATGGTATTATGGCTATTATACAAATCCCTGCACCTTCGGGTAATATTAACCCTGTTTAACATTTAACCATTCGGTTTGGAGGGATGGAGTAGCAGCCAATTGGGGATAAGGCTAAAGTCGTTTTGGAAAGCGAAAATAAAATGACTACTGTTATTGAGTTTTCGCCACAACTATGAAAGGAAGGATCGTCAAGGTAGGATTATAATAGTAGGTATTTCATAAATGAATTGGCATGAGTATCGGGCTATATTTGTCATCGTTAGGTTGTTAGTTGGAATCTACAAGAAGAAGTATAATTGTAGGGCCATAATAACTACGCCATGCATATGTTGTGATGTAAGGGTAAATAGTTAATCTTTATACGTCCATATTTGTTCATAGTACCTAAGCTATACAACCAAATAAACATAGCAGTAATAATTATATGCGGTGCCCTGAAATAAAATCAAATTAACTATCATAAGATAAGCGCTTTCCGAAAAGCACCGATGCTCAGTCTTCACAAGTAGCAATCGCACTTACCTATAACTATACGTTACAGTAGATACTCACACGTTAATCGTTTTTAGGGGTGAAAATATCACAAACCCTCACCCTCTAAACTTTCACTTCATTAAACAAGGGTATTTTGTGTTCGATTTCAGAATATTTTGTTGCAAGCGTCTGTTCGTAGGACTTCATCAGTGAGTCGCATGTCGCTGAATCATTGCGTAAATGGCATAAAAACAAACACGTTAATATTGCATGAATCTTTTCATCGTAGCAAAACGATCTTCGTAGCAAAAATTTATGGTTAGCTTTTCACCGAAATACATTTTTGAAGCTTTTGAACTGTTTTTGAAGAGAAATCTTCTTGAGCACATTTTAGTGTCTCAGCCGAAAACAAGTACTTAAATACTTATTTTAAGCATGACTCCACAGATGTTTAGGTGTACCGTCGCAAATCCACCATACAATTACAACGAAATAAAGCAAACTTGACTCCAGTCAGACTTCTATGGATTAAAAAAACTGTTACATTCCGTGGTCTTTTTAGGGTTCCATAATCAAAAATGGCAAAAACGGAACTCTTATAGATTCGCCATGTTTGTCCGTTACGTTAATTACGCACTTTTTTCTGAGCCGTGTGAAAATCGGGTGCAATATGCTGTTTATATCTGCCGGTAAGATAAAATCGGAGGTCGAAATATCTAGGCAGCTTATCTACTAAAAACTGTGCGAATTTTTGCGACGTTTCATTCATTTATCCTATGTCTGACATATTTTTGCGACTCCATCGGTCATTTCGTGAACTACTTCACTAAGCTAATTACTGCCTACCCGCTCAGATGAACCGCAGTGACTTTTGTCACTGTATATCAAAATCCGTTGAGTGAACCCAAGTGTCTTTTGTCACTTTTCTAGCAACACTAATATATCGTCTAAATATCTTTATTTCTTTCTATCACGATATGTTTAAGATGATTTGTCTGTCTTCTACTTGAATCTTTATACATTTCTTCATGATAAAAATACGCTAAAAGTTTTAAAACGGTTGATTCGGAACGAGAAAATAATGTCAAAATGTCAGTTATCGATTCGCGCGCGTTACTTGCTGTGTTTCGTGAAACTTGTGCAATTGATCCACGGAAATTAAGTTATTTTCGAGTGTTGGTGAGTAATTTTGAGTAAATAACTGGTTTATTGATGAATTAATAACATAATCTATGTGTGTGCGAACCCAGTTTAAGCTGTGAGTAAGTATATTTTTATTGAAATTAAATGTTAAGTATGTTTTTACGTAAGTGGGAGTTCCTCCAATAAATTCCATATTTTTCTGTATTTGATAAACCTAGCAACATAAAATTTACTTATAAGTTACTATACAAAACTAGCTTTTAGATGGTATAAATATTTTTAATCTACGCGACAGCGTGTAGTGGTAATAAATCATATAATTTGCGTAAACATTTACTCACCATCTGCAAATGTCTTGTGGTAATATTACGCCTATAAATTATTTTTTTTTCACTGTGAAGTGTGATTTTTTTTTTGTGTAAATAGAATCTTTAGACCATTAAAAGTCATAAAATACATATGTTACCGATTTACTTTTAAAAATAATCTAGCTTAAAGTACACATAAAGCTTTTTTCAACTATACTCAATGTTCGCTACTAACTATAACAAATTAAGAAGTAGATGTTAATAAACATTGTATACGAAATGAAAGAACCATTCATGAGCTTTAATAAAAACATCACTTCAGACGACTCATGTGTCGAACGTATCAACAAAAAATGTTTATGTTAACAAGGTCATCCGGCGCGACGCCGCTGACTCAAGTGGGTGCACGTGGCGACAAATTAAGGTAAGGGCGCTATTCACTCAAGCGGCTACTATCGGTAAATAAAGTCTCTTACTGGAAGCAATCTTCACATTATGCCATAACAAACCTCAAATTCATTACTGTTTTCTTAACCTGCAAAGCAAAACTGAAAGAAAAGATATAAGCGCCTGCAAGGAGCCCCCATATTTTAAACAGTCAAATGAAAGATGCAGAACCATTTACCTACAAAACTACTACATCAACAACGGCCTTTCCCGTCACCTTTCATACTATTAGCAATACTCACAAAGCTTTTATAAGATCTTTGACGCTCCAGTACGAGTATGCGTTGTGCGCCAAATAAAGCAGCAGGCAATCCAGGTAGCACAAAGGCTACGTGTGACAAATAAAGGATACAAGCTAACTACTGTTAGTCCTGTTCTGTCTGTTCTTGTTTCAGACAAGCTGCGAGAACACTAGACTAAGTGCAACAGTCCATTAAATTGGGTGTTAATCACTTGGGAGCCAAGTATATCGGGTTTAAGCTTATTTGTTTAAGTTGGATTGAGATTTAGTGCGATGCGCTGTAGGGAACAGGAAATAAGTAGGTAGGTACATTGTTACAGACGTACACAAAATAGATATACGTGGGACACTCAAAAAGTTTTGCGATACTAAAAAAATATATTCTATAAGTAAATATATATTTATTACATCTTTTCAAACTACACCAGCCTCTACACAAAGTTTCATGCGTCTAAACCAGTTTTCGAAACACTTTTTCCAGTCCGCTGCAGACACCTCGTTTACAGCCTGCTCGAACGCTGAGAGCGCATCGTCCGACGACGAATATTGTATCCCTTTGAGCTGATTTTTATTTTTGGGAATAAGAAGAAGTCACACGGTGCTAGGTTAGGGCTGTAAGGAGGGTGATGCAGGAGGTTGACCGGTGTGCTGTTTAGGAAGTCCCTCGTTTTGATTGCGGTGTGGGCGGGCGCATTATCGTGGTGGACCAGGAGCCCTGTGTTTGGTCCCTTGTTGCTCATATCAGAGAAAACTTCTGCAAAACATTTGGTAGTATACCATTCGGCGTTAATGCTTCTTTGGTTTCGTGAAAGAATTGACCCCAAGTAGCCAGTCAAATTGAAAAACGCTCGCGATCAAAATCTACCCCTCGCTTCTAGGTAGCTTACTATGGAAGGCGTTGATTCGTTTTGAAACACCCAAACCGTCGACTGGCTCTTTGTTTCTGGGTCGTACAATAAATCCAGAATTCATCACCTGTAACAATGTCGTAAACATGCCGAGACGAGCCTGCTTCAAATTTTTCTATCATATCATGGCACCACACCCTTGCCTGCTTCTGAACATCGGTAAGGTTGTGCGCAACCCAGCCTGAAACTATCCTCCGCACTCGTAGATGCACGTGTAGAATCTCGCAAAGGATTCCTGATCCAATCTGCAGTATATGCTGAATCTTTTGGTATGTAACTCGTCTATTGTCTTGGATCAAATTTTGCACTGCTAGCACGTTTTCTTCCGTAACAGCCGTCAAAGGGCGACCACTTCTTTCTTCATCCCCCAAAGTTAGTCGACCGCGCTTAAATTCATTGTACCAACGATACACGGTTGCCTTAGAGGGGACTTCATCCATGAATGCCATTTGAAGTCTATTGTACGATTCGTCCGGTTTCGGTGACACTTAAAATCGTAAAAGAAATCATAGCGCGAAAATATTCTCGACGCAAATCCATTTTTCAATGAGACACGGTAATTTTAATTAGCTCGCAAAAAATGTAGAGGGAAGTTTTGAATTTAGAACGTACCTAATTTTACTGTAATGATATTTTTAAATAAATTATAACTGGCCAGTCTCACATACATAACAACTTTTTCTAGCAAAACTTTCTGAGTAACCTGGTAAGTAGGTGCACTGTTTATTTTATACTGTCTCGTTTTTAGTTATCAACTAATCCTTGTCTAAGGCTTCGTTAGCCTAACACATTACAAATTTTACTCATGACGCAGAACGTTCAAATTAGTTCATTTTGTAAAAAAGGGACACATCAATTCAAACTCATTCACTCAGGAATATCATGAAGATGAAAACGAAAAAGTCTGTGACGTTTATTGTCGACTCTTGTATAAATCTCTTTCGGTACAATTACAATTGCAAACATACATACGGTCCACCTAATCACAAAAGGGAGCCCCTCGCGCGTTGAAAATTCAAACAACATGCAGGGTTACTCGGATTTAAATATTGTAGTAATATTTGCGTACAGAACTCGCGTAGGCAAGTCCCACAAGCATGATATCTGAAGGCCAATTCTCGTATTTAACAGATACTGACACTGAATTTTGACTGAACTGCGATTTAATTTTGAATTGACTCACAATTGGTATTCTGCTCCACTTAATCTCCTTATGGTATAATTTCGATATAATCAATTTATAATCTCTTGTTGATCTTAGAGGTAATGACAAAAACTCAAAAACAAAAACATGAATTTTGCCATTGTATGGGAAAATACATTAATAGGAATGGTTATTGGATGCCAATACGTTTACATGCCAAATTAAAATTAATATACAACTAAGTAATAAAATTTCGGTAAGTAAATATATTGGTTCCTTGGATCGTGTGAATTATTTTCAAAAGGTATTCAATAATTAAAAAAATTAATATTCAATAATAGAAATAATTCAGACATTATAAAGATTTAACGATGGTAACATACAATTGGGTTTTTTAATTCGTTTTTCCCTCCTGATAATTTTATCTCATTTGTTGAATTTCTCGAGCAAAAGTTTCGCGAATATTTCGATCTTGAAATAAATATTGTCAATGCTGGCAACGAAATACTTAACATGTTTGCATGTTGTCCACCAGGATCTCCTAGCCAGATCCCCCAGAGGATCCTCGTGAACTCATTAGTTGTGAAATTGTATAAAAGCAATTAACGTTTACAAAACCAGTGACTATCAGAAAGTTATCAGCCATCGATAGGGATTACAAAAATCAGGTGCATGCGATTTTCGACCTTATTGACGTAACTCAGAATTTATAATTTTAATAACGTATCAATGTCAGAAAGCAAGAAAATACCAAAAAGAAGTTTATCATGAATTGTCAATAAGGTCGAAAATCGCATGCACCTGTTTTTTGTAAGCCCTATCGATGGTTGATCATTTATAGTCATTTGTTTTGTAGACATGAATTTGTCTTACACAATTTCTTTTTAAACTTATTTTAGATACCTATCCCCGTGGTAAAACTAGTGGCACATAATAGCTAAAGGCGATTCCTATGTTTATTAGCAAAATAGATCATAAATATTACCAGAAAAATATTCAACACTATTAGTGGTATCGTTGGGAATGTCAAATAAATCACGTCATCACGTCGTGTCCTTGGTAACAAATGTATATTAAAACTAGAAATACCTTACCTGCTCTACTAATAATTAGCAGAATACCGTTCACACTAGTTCACGCTTGGTTCAACTTTCGATGTAGTCCCGATCTCATTCAAGTGTCAATTAAGTTACGAGAATACCATTTATGACGCCGAGACTAGATCGATATTAGAATTTGAACAAATATAATTACCAGAATTGGCCCTCTGATGCATAATCCAAAGATCCATTGGTGAAAACTCCGCTTTTTAACTCTCTTACAGTCTAATCCTATAAACCTGTTATTTGAAGACAACTAAAAGGTAATATAGATTGTGCCATAAAGTAATAATTTACTTCAAATCTATTACATTGGTTAATAATTTAAAATTGTTTGTTGTAAATGAGTAATGTTTTCTTATATGACTTAGTTTTTGAAAGTCGAGTACCGACACTGAATCAATCATGACAACATTCTTTACTAGTCCACCAACAGTCATCCAAATAACAATTCACTTTATCTTTGACTTAGATACAGAACAATAATACCAGTACTACCGTTCATAAAATGTATTCATATTTTATATTCCTCACATATTACCTACCTTGCAAACTCGGCGACTGTTAGGTATTTTCGGAGTTTGGTTCCAAAACTAATGAACCGCATTAATTTAGATTGGAAGGCGACTGAAATTCTCCCGGGGCATGGCTACCCTCTGGCTAATAAACTAATAAGTACGTGGATATTCAAGGAACATTGTCGCAATATGGTAAATTGCACTTTTTTGTTTTTGTGTCAACTCTGACTAGGGTAATGATCAGTTTGTTAACCAGCCAGTGATTGCTTGGCTTAAAACTATTTATTCGCAAAGATTAAAGAAGGGCATAAAAAATGGCACGTGGCCCATCAACCGTGATAAAATAATGACATACCACTTCACCATGCGCGCATATGCCTCATTCGCGTAAAAATTTTCTTATTGCAACTTGCTCACGACGGACTGTGAGATTTGTGTCATGTTTCGATCTGCACAAGACTTTTTGCTTATTACATATAACGTAGAATACCTAAATAAAATAAACGTACTCTTATAACGCTTCATTTATTCTTTATTTGTATCGTTGTTATAAAAGTATTGTCTGGTACATCCCCTATGAGGATCTTTAGCTGTAAACTTCAACCTTTCTAAGATAATGCCAGTAAAGATAGCTTATATATCCTTCTAAAGATGGGTCGAAACGAACGTATGCGATATCATGCCATATTGGGATGATGACCATTGAGATGACTAACTTCACTATAGGACTTCATTGATTGCTTAGTATGGCAAGTGAAGTCGCGCTATAATTGCTACCGATACACATACTATACTGATTGATTGGATTTGAAAATATTATACACACAAAAAATATATACCTATCTTATTAGACTTGAAGAAATCATTATACAATAAAATTTTATAATAATTTACTTACAAATAAACGTAGGTGAATTGCTGCATTGTCATTTATATTGTAACGGTTTAATTCTACAGACATACGAGTTCAAGACTATTTAACAATTAATATTGCATATCGAGAGACAACTGTAAATTACTAGATACATAATTTAGTGCATATCATAATATATAGAGACGCTATTAATTGAAGTTTCCATTCATTACTGAATAAGCAGAGTTATTGGTGAATATACGAATATCTTAGACCTGGTTACTGCTTCATTAGTAATTTAGCACTAGCACTAGTTATGATTGAGGCGGGTAAAGCAAAGCAACTTTCTGTCACCGGTATAATTATAATCTTGCGTTACTGACTGACTGTCAGACAACAATGATAGCTAAACCTACTGGGCGCAAAAAGCTGAAGTTTGGCTGAAAATGTGTTTTCCTTGGGGAGCATAGAATCGTGTGGGTCGCACAAGGTGAGGGTTTTTGGCAATTCCTACCCTAAGTGGATAAAATAATCCACGTGGGCGGCGCTGCAGGCGAAGTCTTGTTTGTTATAAAACTACTACTACTACTGGGTATTATTATTATTCCTCTTTATTCATTATTTTCTCATTGTGTTATTTTACATCATTAAATCACTTTAATAAATTAAAAATAACATTTAACCATATAAAATAGGACCACAGAGACCTACCGGTACCGGGCACAGGGACCAAGCTACCGGTGGTTAGGGCTCCAGAGAGAGGAACCTCCGAACTATGCGCGTCGTGTCCAACAATACTGCCTTCTGTATGGAGGACTTGATCCAGCCGCCTAACGAGAGCCTCTTAAGATGGTGGTCGAAGCTCTTGGTAATGAGACCATTAACACGACTATCGGTACAATGATTGCCGAGTCCACATCCCACATGTCGACAATCTCGTGAGCCAGGTCCAAATACTTGATTTGCTTGCTTTTTCTTTTTTTAATTTGCTTTTTTGGTCTTCACAAGCTTCTCGTCATGGGGAATAGTGACATCAACGATCATTGCAAGGCGTTCTGATCGATCTATCACCATGATATAGGGCCATTTTTTAGCCACGATAGTCCGATCGGGGATGATAGATCGATTCCAGTACATAGTGGCACGGCCATTTTCGAGAACAGGATCGGGCACATACCTGTAATACGGTACTTCAAAAGTTCAAAGGTCACAAGGCCATATTTTAAGGCAAGCTGCTGATGGACGGTCCTGGCTACTTGATTGTGTCTGTGCAAGTATTCGCCGTTGCAAAGACGAGAAAAACCGGAAACTATTTGTCTGAGAGATTCTCCGGGCTGGTGACACGCCCGACTTGTGCGCCCGACATATGTCAACAGTCCCATCCTTCAGAATATACTTCCGGTAGTTATTCGTCATGACAACTTCGTCCATAATTGCACAAACAAAACTTCGGTCTCTGCAAATAGATCACCAAACCGTAGCCAGGCAACTGATGACATGAAGTCTACATCAGACCTATGTAAGGCCCGATAAAAACGTCCATGCAACTCCTTGCCTTTCCATACCTCCCTGCGCTCCTCAATACTTAGTACAACAGTTTTGCGCAAGCTCTGGTTTGCCAGACCCAACGGGGTAATCCGTTATCTACAGCAACAATATCACGATGCACACCCGTATCCGTCTTGAGAAAATATTCTCTAAGATTGTACACCTCGCGGTTGTGGAGGTCCTTAGCACTTAAGAAACCACGACCACCACATTTCCGCGGGATGTACAACCTCATTACTGACGACCGCGGGTGATGCATTCGATATTCAGTCAATAGACAACGGACCTTTCTGTCCAAGGCGTCCAGTTCTGATTGAGTCCATCTGAGTATGCCGAAGGAATACGCTAAGACTGTCATGGCCCAACCATTATAGGCAGGCACCCTGTTGCCACCTGATAAAAATATTTTCAGTATTTTCTTCAGGCGGCCAAAGAAGCGCTCCCGCAATGATTGTTTCATGGCAGTCTCAGCAATACCTAAGGCCTGCGACATACCCAGATACTTGTAAGTCTCGGTCGCAGATAGAGATCTAAGTTGTGTGGAATCTGAAAACTCTATTCCATCAGATGCCACGATCCCACCTCGTTTTAAATTATTGCTGTAAAATGTTATGAAGCTTGTGGGAATGATTTGATGTTGTGTGTAATGATTTTATTCTCTAGTCCGATGCTGTGTCACAATGTTTACGCTTAGATAAAACATAATTTTAGAGATTTTGAACTTTAGGTATATTCTCATATATTTGATAATTAATCTTTCGTTTGCTATAAGGCGCCCAATCACTAGGTCGTAGACCTTCGTTTGAGTCCCACAATTACAGTTCTGAATAAATCATTAAGCAATCGAAAAATTGCGAGTTCTTCGTATTATAAATAGCAAACATGTGCGAAGTCTGCCAACCTGCACTTCTTCAGCAAGGTAGACTATGAACTAACTTTTCTCATAGTAAGAAGAAGCACATGGCCTACAAGTTAAGTTCTCGTAATCCAAATCAGATCTATCAATCCGCCATCTAATCACATTCGAACTGTTAGTGAATTGACAGATAATTGACGTAACGTACTTAGGTTACGACGGATGTAATTAGGTTTCGTGTGTAACCACATGCTTACGTATACATTATTAACGTCGTCGGTAATTGTGACGTCACGTTAAACGTCTTGCACTATTGCACAATGAACGTCTTGAATGTACGACCAAGGGCTATATATCTTTATACCAGTAGGTATACTAGGTATATATAAAAGTCTTGCGTTACTCAATATCTGACAGACAACACACTGCTTGACTGTAAGCTGAAATTTGGCATTTATATCTTCCTTGGGGACCGTAGGGATATCAACACTAGAAAGGGATATCCCGAAATTCACACGGGATCGGGAAGAAACGGTTAAATTAAAATAAAATGTGCAGGCGTAGTACTTTATTTTATTATTATTATTTTTTGTTCTAGCGGTGGAAATTCCGCCCTTCGATGGTTTGATTTTGAAGCTGGCGAAGAGGTCGTATGAGACTCTAAAGCTGTTCGGAGCCTAGTTACTAGAGCCACCGCGGTGTCCTCTAAGTCCTGGTAGCGGCACAGTCATGCAAATCACGGTAAGCATACTTTACCGTGACCCCACCGGAATTCGCGAGTCCGTTTGGTTCTAAAGAGCTCCGATCATGACAGCATTGATTAAAGTCGAATATGAAATAATTATTTTAACGACTATCACAATTTATCAACTTTAATAAAATCGCATATACTAATAACTGCCTCGTTGGTCTCGCGGCATAAATGTGCGCGTGGGATTGGGAAGTCTCGGGTTCGATGCCCGGGTTGGGCAAAGTGTTATTGGGTTTTTCCGTTAGGAAATTCTCAGTAGCAGCTCGGAGTCTGGTAATGTGCCCGGTACGGCAATAGGCTCGCCCCCTATTACGTGGGACTAAAATAAAGCTGGCGAAAAGTGGGTGTAGCAATATACCTCTGAATACCTCTTCGGGGATATAGGCGTGAGACTATGTATGTATGTATGTAATAAAATCGTAATGCTCATAAAGGTAAATTGCTAAGTACTGCATCAAATTGTCAAGGATACGTCAATATAATGGTAAATCCAGGTTTTATATAGAAAAAACACAACTTATAACAGTACTTTAATAAGTAATTGATTGTCACTATTAGAGCATCATCAATAATGCAGAATAAAATAATCTGTAAAATATTTTATTAATCACTTACAACATCATCAATATTACAAACTAAATAAATATAAATAATTATGATTCAAGCATCTAATCTGTAATTTGCTTATAATCATAATAAAATGGCCTGTCATAGCCTCGAATAGCTATGGGGACATATTCTCTATTATCTACCGAGCCTTTACCATTGGACAGATAACCAGGCAATATTCTATAAAACATGTTTCGATATGGGTCATATTCAGTGCGGTACGGATAGAACTCGGAACGGTAGGGGTAAGATTCCTCAGGATAGAGGTAAGACTCATCAGGGTAGGGGTAAGGAAATTGATATACACGGGATTTAAAATCTGCTAGTTTATATTTGACTTCTTTGATTGGTTCCGCATCTATGATTCGATACTGGCCACTTCTGTCCCAATGTGCTTTGCCATAGACAGAAGCGATAAAAATAGAAAGAATAATGAATGATCTCATCTGCGAAAAAAGAAGAAAATATTAGATTAACGAAAATAAAAATATCGTATTAATCATTTAATTACTTAAATAAATAAATGAAAAAATACTAATGAATAATAAAATTGACCATCTATTATATAAGTAGATCTAATAATTTTATTAGATCTACTTATATAATAGATGGTCAATTTGCAGCAAAAACTTTGTTTTTTATTTTTATTTTATATCCAATATTAAACTCCAAAACAAACCTCCGATTAACCAAGCACCTAACATTTTCTTAAGCCACAAAAATAAATTAAATAAAAAATCCCAAAAAAATACCCGAAACCTTTTAATTCAAGTACATTAAGTAGTTATTAAGTAAGATCTGAAGAGAAACTTAATTTTTCTCAAGTGAGGTCGTGTTGAAGTGGTTCGTTTATAATTAGACATATACTTGGTGCGGGGTATAAAAGTACCGCCAAAATTTCATCAGAATATTTTTTTAAATATCGTACTTTCATTCTCTTTTCCTTTTAAATGTTAAGTAAACGCTCAATCTACCACTTACAATTATTATTACCGTTGCTGATTAAGACTTGGATTAAGGATCTACACTTTAAAAACAATTTTATTTTTATATTTATAGACTCACGCCTGTATCCCCGAGGGGGTAGGCAGAGGTATAAATATTACACCCACATTTCGCCATGAATTTTTAAGTCCCACGTAATAGGGGGCGAGCCTATTGCCGTTACCGGGCACATCACCAGACTCCGTGCTGCTACTGAGAATTCGGAAAAACCCAGTAACACTTTTGCCCGACCCGGGAATCGAACCCGGGACCTCCGACCAGCAGTTGCATACGCTATCAACTGAACCACGGAGTCACTTTAAAAAAAATTGTAAGAAAGTACCAAAATTGCAAATAAAGTGCCGAAATATATTGTCTTACCTCGATGCAGTAATATTTATCAAGTATAAAATATATTTGTTAATTTATTGGTTTTATAGTCGTTGTAAATTGCTTTGTCGATTATGATTAGGCAGTTGATTTGTTGTATGCTCAAAGTATTTTTAATTGATGTCTTTATTATGAGACATCTTTATCGTATTGCATAATGCAGTTAAGCGAATGATTTGAAATGAGACGTCGTGATTTGAACGTACGAAACTTTTCAAAAATTTGAGGTTAATTAGTCATCATAAAAATGTTTTTAAATTCCAAACACATCTGTTTAAATAAAATAAGAACTTTTCGTTATACTGTTTCATGGAAATTTCCTAAAAGTGGTTCACTAAAGCCTTGTATTCATTAGGCAACATTTGTTGATAAACTGTTTATGACGTGTTTATCATCAAGTTTACCGTAAACACTGTTTCTGAAACATGGCTGTCCACACTTATCAGTTGTTGTTAAGATGTCGCCCGAGAAGGTAGTGATGCTCGGTGCTGCTTGTGCTTACATAATAACATAGTAAAATAATTCATAAGAGTGCTACTAAAAAAAAATAAGAAAAGGTGGTGGATTCGGAATTATCTCTTAGATGAAAAATTACATACTTCGTGAATTTGATGGTACACAAGTACAAGTCTTTTTTATTTGGTATACAAGTACAAGTCTTTTTGAAGACCTAAGCTTTTTCTTTTCACGGGAAAATTGTGAGCGTAGAGTATGGATCTTCGTTTCCACTTCTTTTTGCGAAATATTCAATTCTGCAGCAATATCGGCCCAAGCATCATTTTTTTTTATTTATCTTTATAGAGATTATAAAGATAAATAAAAAAAAATGGTGTACATGATGCTGTTGTTCTGTGATATTTGAAGAGTCTCAAAGTACATAATGCTGTTGATAAAGCTCTATGGGCATCGAAACTTGGTTCATGGTTGTTGGACCACACTACTTCCATATTAATAAACTCGCGCAACACACGTCCACACCTGTTGACTTTTGCTTATAAACAAAATGTTTCGGCTTGTTCTCCGTTTGATTGGGGAACACGGCCACATGTTTCAGAAACAATGTTTCATCACATTTGTTTATGAAATGTTTATAAACTGTATCCAGATATGATGAAACACTGCTTATAAACTGTTTATAAACAGTGTTTATCAACAAATGTTGCTTAATGAATACAAGGCTTAACGTAAACAGAAACAAGAAAGAGCAATACGCTATTCAAATATTCCATTTCACGAATTGACAACAGGTTAAACATAAAGCTCATGCATTCATACAATTCTTAATGAAATTGCGCCTCAATTGAAATGCATAAAACCGAAATAAAACGAAAAGGTGACGTGAGGTGAAACCGCACGGTTTCATATAAATCCCTCATGTTTATTTCCCACCTCACCTGCGCCATAATTAATTGAAGCTTTTATAAACACCTCCTGTATATCGATGTCTAGCCTCCCCCTGTGGCCATGATGGCTTAAGTGAAGAGAGAGATAATTATTGGCTGCAGATGCATAATTAAAGCAGTGAAATATTTTGTCGCTGGTTTAGACATTACTATGATACTATGTTAAACAGATGTCTAGCGAGTAAGATTATTGGTATGAAACAAAATTAATTATTCGTAGGCATTATATGTACCTATGTATGCCCAGTGACCTGTCCTCCCTCCCAATCAAAGTGAAATAAACGCGTAGGTTTTAGGGTCGAATTACTCCTTCCCCTAAGTTCCAAACTCGATCAGTAGAGACCTTTAAATTCAAATATAATTATTTAGATAGAATATAAAAATACATTAAAGACAACATATACTGAACCATTAACTAGCATTATAAACAAATATATGAATTATGATTATGATTTTAGTACCAATTGGATAAATTGTGTTTTCTTTTCAAATGTCTCGATTGCAAATTAATGCCTCAGATCCGTTATATACACAACACAAAATGTAAGGTAGAATTTAATTATTTAAAAACTTTAATTAATTATGAAGAAAAACTACCTTTCGTTCGCTCACCGTTTGTACTACACCCGTAAGGATAAACTAGGCACTATAGCAAAATTGATGGCAGAATGCAGCGCCCATTTACTCTCAATAGATTTTCTTCGAGCTCCAAGGAAATTCTTCGCACACCTGACATTATTTATTTACAATGGCTTATAGTGTAGTTACGCTGTCAACTTTATTATAAACTTGTCTTGTTGTTTATGTAAACATTTGCGACCATTCTTCATAAAATATATTATAAGTTTCCTGGTTTCAATTTTATTGGATATTTTCTTTGTCACTATTTCAAACAAGGTAATAATAAAAAATCTTAGAAAAGGGATGTATTTATGGATTTTTTTATTATAGACTCACGCCTGTATCCCCGAAGGGGTAGGCAGAGGCGTAATATTACACCCACATTTCGCCATGAATATATATTTACCTCCAATCAGCAGTCGCATACGCTATCCACAGGACCACGGAGGCATTTTGTTATTTTTGTGAAACCATTAATTCACAGTTTCAATTTCATCTATAAAATGAATGAATAACGCGGCACAAATAAATTAACAGTACCTAGTTTTGCCGTATCCGCAGGTTTTAACAAAGAATGAAGTCAATTGTTACCTAGTCTTGTCTATTACCACACCTTAATGTGGTCGATGGGCGGTACTACCCCTATTTGCCGCCACTGTTTGACTGCAAGGCCCGTTTCGATCCATTATTAGTGGGTTTGTCCCAAGAGACGGCTAGCGGTTGTAGGCACCGGTGGTACTTGTAAATTGGCGAAGCATATATCGTAGTCATGCTGAAGTTTGCGCGCTGTCTGATGAACGTTCGATGTTATGCATGCATTGACAGGTAATAAATTTTGTGCAGAATTTGTATGCAAGGCTCTCGGACCTCGTAACAAAGATGGTTACTAACTACCTTCGGGGAGCGACTCATTTGAGTCCTTACTCGCAATGCCTCACAAAAGGTATATTACAATCATTTGAATGGAAGTCTTAAAGCAAGTGGTACAAGTGTGATTTTAATGCACATGGCAAATTCTTCCAGAAGAGGTATTCTTTTAATATACACACGTCAGATATCCAATTCATTTTGCCACTACATTCAATCCGGCAGCACATAACACTACGAGTTTTTTGAAGGTACCTTTGAACAAAGACGAAACACTCTGATCTCTCAATATGTCACGTCTCAACAACAAGCACAGTCAGCATTCGTGCTACGACGATTCCATTTATTTTATTGATATTTTTGACACCCCATCGACAGGTAAGATTCGTATCGGCAGAAAATAACTACGGGAGTTATTTTAGTATACTGTCGAGTATTCGTGTTTATTGGAAAGACTGCTGGAGTGTCACATTGATTGTACGCAAAAAAACTGATTTGGTTTGTAATTCAAATACAATATATTCATACAATATATAAACCTTGTAAATATTTTCAATTTTTAATTTCTTTTTACGGTTTTATGTACATATACTACATTAACATTAGATTAAGCTTCATATAGATTATAAAATTATGTTTATTTAATGTATATATATAAAATAAATATGGCTGTGGCCTATGGCTGTGCATAGAGGGGTGTTAGTGCCTACCCTTATGTATGGTAGTGAAAGTTGGGTATGGCAGAAGAGACTTGAAAGTAGAATAAATGCTGTAGAAATGAGAGCCCTGATGTACAAGTATGTGTGGTGTGTTTTTGACCGACAGAATAAAGAATTGTGTGATACGAGAGTGGTGTGGGGTAAAGAAGATGTAGTGACAAGCATCGAGAAAGGCATGTTAAGATGGTTTGGGCACATGGAGAGGATGGATGACGAAAAACTGACAAAGAAGATATATGAAGCAAGTGTGAATGGGACAGGACGAAGGGGAAGACCTAGGCGGACGTTCTCTGACCAGATTGGAGACATCCTAAAAAAGGACAGGTCAGAAGTACCCTAAACAGAAGAGCATGCATGAGAAACTTGATGGGAGTGAATGAAGCAAGAGAGGTATGTCAGGATCGTTGCAAATGGCGTTCCGTAATCTCTGCCTACCCCTCCGGGAAACAGGCGTGAGTCTATGTATGTATGTACGAGTATGTATATAAAATAAATTATGCAGAAAAAATATATTCAGTTCTGTAAAGACATTGTATTTTCAGTAAAAAAATCGTTAAAAACATATTACTTTGTCTAGTTCAACATGCTTAAAAACCCCTCTCTCGTGAGTTTAAAGACATGATGCCGTTTTGGCAGCTGTGGCTATAAAAAGACTTAGCGATAACTAATTCTGCCATTGATCTCGCGGGATAAAGGTAATAGGATATTACCTAATCATTTCTTAACCCTGACAAAAGCCGGTCTAATACAAGGATTACAAGCTCAACTCTAGGAGTAAAATAAAACTTGTAATTAAATTCCATAAACCAAATTGCAATAATTATCGTCAAAAATAAAGCCATCATACGACAACCTAAAAGAACCCTCTAATATTTTGATCCCTTATTTCTTACACCCGTCGGCTGACGCGTCGTGTGCCGCCATGACACTTGTGCAGTCAGACCCCGCTGCGCCCGACGCTTGGCGACAATTTCATTTATTTTATTGATATTTTGTCACTACACGCTTACGTGACAAGTAGGACAGGTCTACACTACTGCAATGGATATTGCATATTGCTGAAACTTGAACGATGTCTCAATCGAAGGAACACAGCTGTTACTTTGACTGGAAACTTTAGAACGATGACTTAAGTTGAAACTGTTTTGAAGTATTCGTGTTTCGAGACAAATTTATTTCTAGTATATGTAAATAAAATATCAAAGAAAGTTCAAATAAGTAAAGTTTTTAGTTTTAAAAATATTCTCTCTAAACATAGTGATTCTGTTCTGACTTATTGAGTAATTTGCTTTTAAAAATGCAACTTCGTGTGTTTTACTAAAATACAAAAAAAAAGACAGTAGATATATCAACTTTATCTAAAGCAAAATTCAATGTAGGATTCCTCCGTTTGCCAGTCAACAAAGTAAATGCATTAAAAGAAGAACACTGGCAATCAACTCACAACTGATTTGATTGGAAAGCCAATAAACTGCAACGTTACGAAGTTACGATGTTTTACAGATTGCATCTGCAAGTAAGCTACAATGCAATCATTAAAACTTTGGTAATCTTTAAAAGTATCGATTTATAAATATGCAAAGGGATTTTATTTTATACATTCTCTTAACCACTAACACAGGTATTAGAGATTAGGTTTATTTGAACTTCGTATGTAGAAGGCGTGACCAGAGCTAAAATGAAAAGATAAGGTGGCATAACATAACAATTAATAATTCTATAAATAATTAGTGATATTTTAAGTAGAATAAATGCTGTAGAAATGAGAGCACTGAGAAGTATGTGTGGTGTGTCTTTGACTGACAGAGTAAAGAAATGTGTGATAAGAGTGTGTTCTGGGGTAAAAGAAGATGTAGTGACAAGCATTGAGAAAGGTATGCTAAGGTGGTTTGGGCACGTGGAGAGGATGGATGACGTAAGATTGACCAAGCAGATATACAAGGCAAGTGTGATTGGGACAGGACAAAGGGGAAGACCTAGGCGGACGTTCTCAGACCAGATTGGAGACATCCTTAGAACAGGACAGGTTAGAAGTACCCTGAACAGAAGAGCATGCATAAGGAATCTGATGGGAGTGAATGAAGCAAGAGAGATACGTCAGGATCGTTGCAAATGGCGTTCCGTAGTCTCTGCCTACCCCTCCGGGAAACAGGCGTGAGTCTCGTATGTATGTAAGCCCGTTCAAAATGTTTGCTATTTCACATCCATTATTTGCAACTAGACTGCAGCAAAGAAAATTGCTGAAACCTATTATAATAAAAGCTGTGGTTGTAGTCATTGCAATTTTGACAAACAATTTTAGTTACGAGAGTATTGAAAAAATTTATGCTAATAAATATCACTGGTCATTGTTCTCATATGCAAACTTCGATAAAATTTAAAGTAGTTTATATAGTGCAGTATAAGGCTACACTTTGCATTCATAATAGTTGCTAAATGTTGAAATGGTTTTAGGTAGAAAAAGTTATATTTTTATTTATAGACTCACGCCTGTATCCCGAAGGGGTAAGCAGAGGTGTAATATTACACCCACATTTCGCCTTGAATTTTTAAGTCCCACGTAATAGGGGGCGAGCCTATTGCCGTTACCGGGCACATTGCCAGACTCCGTGCTGCTACTGAGAATTCGGAAAAAAACCAGTTACACTTTTGCCCGACCCAGAAATCGAACCCGGGACCTCCGATCAGCAGTCGCATATGCTATCCACTGGACCAAGGAGGCAGCAAAATTATTTCCATTTTGGACAAATGGTGATTAATGTTGACTCTCTCTCTCTTTAATTCGATATTTACGAAGAAAGCGTTTCAGAAATATTATAATAGCATCTGAAAGGCAGAGACCTACCAGTGGGTCTGAGAAAGTATTGGAAGAACAAAAAATTACAATTCAATTTATAGATAGTTCAATTTATAATAATTCTAATAAAAAGTATAAGGGATCACCAAGATATATTTCCATTTCATTCCAAATTTAGCTGTACTAAATTATTAGCTCTCTTTTGATAGAGAAAATAACTTAATCAATCAATTGTGTATCGTTTAATGTCAGATAAACCTATGTAATAAATAGTGCTAGTAAGAGATTAGTTCCCTACGGATACCCTTGACGGCTGATAATGAAGGTATGCCTGTTTGCAAAGCTATTGAGACAGGTACAAGTACCCTGAAGGCACAAAGGGTTCTCGATTATTGAACATCTTCCACGATTAGTCATTCCAGGCTAAGCCTACCTTACCTGGCTCTATAACTACTTGTCTAGGCCATCAGAAAAACTAAAAAATCTGTACGATTGTCAGTTGTTACTGTGTATTATGTATTATTTATCCTACTATCAACAAAGATAAGATTTGGCTTCTCTACAAATGAATGTTGTATAAAATGTTGAATACTTTTGATGAGTAAAATTTTAAATTCCGTAAGAAATCTTTGAATAAATCTGATTCAAAATCATTTGATTGTACAGCACGGTATGGCATCGTGGCCGCGCCCTAATCACAGGGGAGACTAAGGAAAATTGGCAAAAGACAGAGGGTGCAAGTCTCCGTGCGGGGTACAAATGGGCTAGTTTTGGTGCAGTACCAATTCAGTGCAATTTTCTCTTGATTTTGTTTTCTTAAATTACCGCCGTTTTCTGTAGCCTTCCAGGTGGTAATAGAGATTTTATGGCCTGTGTTATAAATTACTATGCTAATGGTGATGCAATGCTGTTTGAATGGTTGTGTTTATTTTCTTGCAGGCGTTTAGCAGCCGAATGTTTAAATAAAGCAACGTTTTTAATAGATTTGTATCGGAGATTTTTTTTGTTACTATAGACGTACGACACATTTTTTATACATTTCGAATGTCGTACAAAACGGTGCGTACGACCTATAAGATTTTTCTTGTATCTATTCATATCAAAGAATAAGATTTGTTTAAACTTCACTTAGTTAGGTAGTTTTTTTTCTAGACACACTATTATATTTTTGACCTTGTATGACGCAGAATAAACCTGAAAATGTTAACGAATTTCTCAGATAAGATTTAATGGAGGGTAAAACAATATTCGAGTTTAACGACTATATATATATTTAATTAGCTTAAAATATAAAAGACAGAAATGAAGAAAGCAATGCAAGGGAACCCTTTCAATATCAAAGACAATTCAATTTCCTTCTCAAAATATTTCGGATATAGCTCTTTAATATTAATGTAACACATTTTACCCTCCCCATAATCATTTTCAATAATATATTCCATACAATATAAATATACGTCCATGGTTCTAAATTTAATCCAGCAAGTATAATAGAAAATATCGAGGAATGATTTTTACCCATTGATTGGGGAGAAATTACTTTCAAGGTCTATTAAAATATTTTTTATTTAAACACTTTGAGGGTGGAAAGGTTTTGTATTCCTCTTTATCCTAGGGGATAAGCAGAGATTTAGGGATCACAACATGAGCTCTTTTAAATTTATGTTCACAGCAACAATATATTGTGGTTGCTTTTTGTCTTTAAACAAAATACATTTAGGTTAAATTATTGTAATATGTATAATTCAAAAGTGTGATGTAAAAATACTTCTGATTATGGGCGATTTAACTTAGGACAACATTGTTTTAATGTTGAATAATAATTAGTAGGTACTAATATCTGGACAATGTCTTAAAACAGCGTATTTAAATCTTAATTCTTCAAAAGTTGTATACATTAACGAACGTAATTATAAAACAACGTTAACTTCAAACAATTTAATAATTAAATTCCTGCATCATCTATTTCCGTAACTACAGTCCGCAACAAAAGTATTTGTGGAGCTTATCAATAATTTAACTCCCCTCAACGTCTACCCGTGACGTAACCGATCCATCATGGCCACCTGACGTACAAATTAAAACTTCCTTTCATTTTGTTAAATGGTTTTGGTCTTAAAAGTGTATATTAATTTTAAAATCCCGTTGCATGGTCTTACTTTTCCCGTTTTACCTATACAGAGTGTTGATATGCATTTGCAAAATATTTATATAAACAATGTAGACCGTGTATTTGCATTACTCACCTAAAAATATTTAAAACAGTGTGCGATAATATAAGACACTATTTTCATTAAATGTTAATTAGATAGTAAATCAGAATAAATGTTTCCTGGTGCAGAATAAGACTGCACAGTAGGTATGAGTGCTTGTATGTGTTAGGTAACTACAATGCAAACTCGCGACGATCAGCTGAGCGGCGGCGGCGGTCAATACACCGAGTTGATTTTTAAAACGGATGACAACGAAAAAGAAATCATTTTTACTGAGTTATTTTTTCATGAATTTGTATTCAGTGAAAGTAGTATATTCACCCTGAAAATATTTTGCAAATGCATATCAACATCCTATATAGCTATGATTAGCAACTGTAACGTCCGGTTTCAATATTCGATCTATTCATGCATTTTCTATACACATCATCAGCCTTTAACAATCCACTGCTGGACTAGGCCTCTCTTTTGAAAGGAGTAATTTTCCTACTATACCACGCTGGCCAAACGGGTTGGCATAGTGTTTGTATCAAGTTTTCCTTCTCTTACAGTGCTGTTCTCTGCATAATATGCTCCCTCTGTCGGCGCTTACGACACCCATGGGATGATATGGGGTGGTGACATTCCGTATTCTTAATCCGTCACCACACAGACATTTTCTATACTATGACATATTTTGTGAGGAGTAATGGATTGAAACCGGCCTTAACAGGCATCTATATGGCTAGACAGACTATCTTGAGGATACCATCCATACGCACGAGGTGTTTTTTTATATTTCTAATTCTGATAGTACAATCTAGGTGTTTAAATCCTAGATACCTTGTAGGCAAGAAAAGCGTGCTCCATCGCAGGCTATATCATTGCTTAATGTCGGCCAAGATAATGAACTCTAGCCTAATGCCATTAAACATTTTAAATATATCTTATACAGAATCTGACAGACATCTGACGAAAGTATCTAATTTATTGTTATGCGAGGCTTCTGATAGAATATAATTGTGTCACTATTGTGTTAAAGAGATCCCAACCGAATATTTATCTTTCTTTCCTTATATGTTTTCTTTACATTATCCCCTGTCTCAGGTGTATTTACGTTCTCCACCTACGACGTCTCATATACAAAGGAAACACAAATATATTAAAGCCATAAGGAAATCGAAGCCGCTTTAAATGCGGAAACCGGATTTACACACTTCCTCAATGGGGATCTTGGTCTTAATCTCTATGATAATAAAACTGTTGTAATGGCTTGGATAATATTCGGTGCGTACAAGTGAGCTGTGCTAAGACGATTTTTAAATGCATTAAATTTTAAACAAAATTAAAGATTTTGTCAAGTTATAAACAGTTTAAATACTGGTACCAAGAATAAAGAGTTTAATGTTGTTACATGAAGAATTTCGATACACCGTTGATTTTATCTTTGGCATTGTACGATAGTAAGTTTCAATTGTATAGGTATATCTACAACTCCAAAGGGTAGTACAAACCCAAACTGTTTAGTTTTGGTCGCAAACTTATTGAATCAGTCCAACAATCCACTTGACGTACCGACTATCTTTTATCGTATACTACTATGTTTGTGCTAAAACTGGGAGGCTTTTATTCATCATTGACAATTCTCGATCTAGGGCGCCTTATCTACCTACGCCACAATCTAAAAATACAGGCATATACACAACCTACACGAATAAGTAGCCAGCAAAACGAAATAACAAATAACACCCGCACAAAAACATTAGCCATGATGTTCTGTGGTGCTTCCTAATCAGTTCTAGTCTATTTCATCGCATCCGACATTAATTTTGTTCAGTTTCTCTCTTGACGTTTGATTGGCTTGCCTACCCTAAGACAGTTTGTAAATGTCGGCATGGTAAATGAACATCGCCGTGGCGTAAATTTCGGACGAACTGAAAACGGCAGATGGACTGGTAGGAAAAATCTTTGGCAGAAAACGTTAAATAATGTCTGATAAACGCTATACTTTAATAACTGCTTTACAATAAAAATACATATGAATAATATTGTTTTGCCTCTATACATTAAAGATAAAAAATACAGACTGTTTCGTTATTTAACCAGCTTATAATAAGGTCTCGTGTTCAACTGGTTTTGACTAGAAAAATGCTATGATGATTGTCCTTGACGACATGAAAAATTCGTGTTTTGTCGAATTTAGTTGACGGTGATTTACTCCCGTCCACATACACACACAAAGAGACCGTTTTAGTTGGAGACTGATTTTATAAACATAAATACATAATAGGTATTCAGTTATAAGGAATTCAGTGCCCTAAAATCTATCTAATATATAAAATTCTCGTGTCACAGTTTTCGTTCCCATACTCCTCCGAAACGGCTTGACCGATTTTGATAAAAATTTTTGTGCTTATCCGGTATCTATGAGAATAGGCCAACATCTATTTAAAAAAAAAAAAAAAATTTTGCAAAACAACGTTTGCCGGGTCAGCTAGTATGAATATAGAAATTATAATAATAGGGAAACATGTTTATACTTTTGGGGTACCAAGGCCCCATGGCTGTAGCTACATTGAATTCAGCACTAATAACAGGACCTAGACAACAAGAACAAATCTAGGAAAAGGCTAGGAATTGTTAAAGAAAGAAGTATAGAGAAAAAAGAATTGAATATTAAAATTACAGACTGTATAGTTACTGTGACTGTACATAATATTGTTTTACAGCTGTAAAACAGGTCAACAGCGTATATTCAAACATAGCGCTTGACACGACCTATCATCATCATCAGACTGCCGTAGTCCACTGCTGGATATAGACCTCTCCAATGGCACGCCACTGAGGCCGATTTTCGGCTCTCCGTGTCCAGCCGCTGCTAGCCATTTTGCGTATATCGTCACTCCACCTAACTGGAGGGCATCCTATACTACGTTTGCCAAGGCGCGGTCTCCACTCTAGAACACGACTCCTCCAACGCTTATCGGTTCTGCGACAGAATAGATGTGACCAGCCCACTGCCACTTCAACTTGCTAATTCTCTGAGCTATGTCGATTACCTAAATCAAACAGCGCTTGGCACGCGCTGTAAAACAATATAGCGCTTGACACGACCTACACCTATCCAAAACTGTTGGAAGGTCAGCGAACAGGAAACACGTTTTTGTCGTGATTATACCATTCGTTACCTTACGGGCGTTATCAATACGGGGTGAAAATCAGGGTGCCCATGAACTTAATCAGAGTGAGCCAAAAGTTGCAATTCGGAAACACTATTTTATTTCACTTCTGAATTCTAAGTCTTCTTCAGCGCTTAACCTGCCTATAATACTATTATTTTGATATCGAGATATAAACAAGTAGGTACTTGTAATGGATAGAAATGGCATTTGGAACGCCTATACTTGTTTTATAATGTCTTTCTAATGTATTCTCTATTACGAGTTATTGTGTCGCCAACTCTCATTTTGGAGTTTAAAATCGGCTTGCGGGCCTCGGATATAGCCAAGCGCATCATGCCCTTAGACAAGAACCAGGATCCACAGTTTTATGTACACTCCAAAGCACGGCAGCGCTTTGATGCAAATGCTACAAGCGGTCACCCATCCGAGCGGTGAGCTCTGTAAACGTGCTTAACTTTGTCGATCTATTACAAATAACAAGATGCACAGCGAGCGTTATATCCTTGTAATTTTCATATCGTGGAAAATCTGAACGTAATTTTTCTGTACAGTTTACAATTTGAGTCATATTTTACAAGTCCAGCGTGTATGTGATATCGCACAGAACCTTGTATTTTGATATTTTAGGCAATGTGCCCCAGTGTTCAACTAACACGTGAAACAATCGCACGTAACCAAGCGAGCGCATAAAATTACTTCTGCCTAAAACAACTGGTCGAAAAGGTTCAAAATAATAATACGCTTTCGTGATTATTGAGAACTTTGTGTTTTGAAGAGTAACGGGTATTTTCACATATTATTCTAAGCCTTTTATCTTTGCAGCTTATGAAGAACAATAATTATTACGACAAACGGTGGAAAATGTAGGTTTCAGCTTTTATAAACGAACATTTGTGGGACAATATATCAATTATAGTACAGAAATAATATCGAAATTATCAATGAAACTACTTACTAAACTGTAAATTGATTTGTCATTACATGACTAATAGCACCCATGTGTTTTTTTCATTAAACTTGTATCTATAGTCATGGCAAAACGAACTGAAAGTTCAAGAACTAAATATTAACCCCTTGTATGCCGGAACGCAGATCTACGCGAGACACAATAGCTTTTTAATTGTGTCTGGCATTCCGGCATACGAGAGGTTAAGCAACAAATGCTAGTAACTTTTACATGCACTTTTTTAATTACAGATACAAGACAATACACAAGGGTGTGCGATAAAATAGCGTAGAGCATTATTGTGTCAGACTATATATAAAGTGGACAGGTGCTCTGTATACCAATTCTATTTGTTAAACAGAAAATCAAGTGTGCAGCAGGAAGATTGAATCGAACCTAAGAACAAGGGGACCGAGAGTGAGGCTATCAGTTTAACCGTGATGCTATCCCTGCAGCCATTCTATTCTAGGTAAACAGTTTGGCCGTGTAGTGACGGATTAATAATACAAACAAATGTCCCTACAATCGTTCATTCAGTGAATGTCGTAAGGGGCTGATAAAGAAAAAAGGTTGATAGAACTTAAAAAAAAAACGTTTGCCATATCTGCTTAATAATCTCTCAGAGGACATAAGTACGTTCTAATACTGTACGGAGACTGGATCCCACAGTCAAACCGATGACACGGTTTTGTGGAACACTGCACAATTCCTTTATGAACGTGTGAATGATAACATAACATAACATATCTTCACGCCTTTTATCCCCGAAGGGGTAGGCAGAGGTGTATTACACACCCACAATGATAAATGATAAATACATAAATAATAAAAAAAGGCGAAGCAAATAGATTTTAATATAGTTCAAAACTTATCACCTAAGTAAATGTAATGAATCGTTGATGATAATCTATGCTAATTTATGATACACTTAAAGTTTTTATAGTATTCAAATACGATATTATGTGAATTACGATACTATTTGGTAGCTAATGGTTTAAGATAACATGAAACTACACGACTTAATCTGGTGTCTTATATTTAATCCATGTTACATATATAAATCCTATCCCGCAGCCTCCAATAATCATTCATAGCAGCCGTTCCCCCATGCTAACGGAGACATAATACTGCACATAAAAATATAATTCCAAGTGTTAGTAATAAACAACGATAAGAATTACTTTGCAACAACATAAATGGAAGTTTTAACGAGAGAATTTTTATAATATCCCGTCTGGAATCATTCCATTGCCACCATAAAGTGAGTCAATGGAAAATCCAACCATGAATTATTAAGGGGAACGATCGATGCAGTCTGCACGCCACTGTTACATAATTAAACTTTTTTATCTTGTTATCGCATTGTATTTTAGTTGCCAGACTTAGGTATTCATAATTTAATATGTGGTTGGCATTTCAAGGCATTTACGTGTGAATGCAGTGTATTTTTAACGAACTAATTTAAGAATGGTAGGTTCGAGCTTTTCTACTGGGCAGTAGTGGAGACCATAGGAGAGTACTTTTCTTAGAACTATGCCTGTTTTTTCATAGATATATGCAGGCGTACTAAGTTCTTAAGCGTCCTGTACCCGTACAAAATACGCCGGATCAAAAACATCGCAAATTGTACCATGCAAAAGTTCAGATGTTGTGTGTAATTACCGAGATATAAATCAAATATTAACTACTTGAGGGCAAAATTGTACATTGTGTTTCTCGTTTTTTTTTATTATTTTGCGAAAATATATTATTACTTATTTTAATATAGGAATGTCGATGCATCAATTGCCAATTTGGCAATAAGTACATCAAATTTTAGATCAATAATGTCAGTGGTCAATGATATTGGCATAGGTTTTTAACCTAAACGTATGTAAATAGCTTTAAATAAATTGTTCTGTAAAACTTTTAACATTATTCAAACGGAGCTTGAATTTATTACCGACGGAAGGAAACGCCAGTTCGTCACATTTATTTGAATAAAATAAAGTCCAAAGTGGAATATTATGTGCATACATTAATTGATTTCCTGAAGTCAAGGAGGACTTGACCTTTTGCATTATTTAAACTGATTATTAATCATCATCATCAGCCTTGAACAGTCCACTGCTGGACAGGCATCTCCTTTGAAAGGAGGAATTGGCCTACTATACCACGCTAGCCAAACGGGTTGGTATCTATAGGGTTTGTATCAAGTTTTCCTTCTCTTACAGTGCTGTTCTCTGCATAATATCCTCCCTCTGTCGGCTCTTACGACACCCATGGGATTATATGGGGTGGTGACAATCCGTATTCTTAATCTGTCACCACGCGGAAACGGAAACGGGGGGGGGGGGGCTTATAAATGCTGATACCAAATTATTATAGAATCAATTGCCTTATTAGAAATCGCGTGCTTTTTAATTGCAAACCACTTCAATACAAAATAATACTGATGTATGGAAACAGCGAATATTTGTCCGAAATAACCACCACTTGTTTCGCGATTATCAGATAATGGAAGGTTTAATCAATGTTATGAAAATAGACTTTGTGTTAAACAGCGTTGCTATACCTTAAGTAATATGTTGATAATTTCCAAAAAAAAAAATTCAATTATTTAATAAATAATATTCTAAAAACCGCTTCGTATTTATTTTATTATAGCTCTAGATAACTATATATAACTAAAATACGTATTACCGAGGATTTAATAGATTAACTTCAGCTATAAAAGAACGTTTGTTATATCAAGATCGATTTGCAGAATCATATCAAAACAGATACAAAGGGCAATTGGGCGGAGATTATAATAAAGAGCAAGCAATTCATAAATTAAAACTTTTTTCTTTCATCATTACGGCCAAGCAAATACAAAGACTTGATCATAACGAACAAAAGGGCACTAACTTCGTAAGGAGCAAACTTCGGGAAGCAATAAAAGAAGTTAAAGCGAAAAAATATATATTAATATTTCTTTAAACCAGTAAATATGAGTTTGTGAGTTTTCCGGGTTCATGGGATAGGTCCGGATGAGCCGTAAGGGCGAGTTCACGATAATAGAAAGAGGGTTCCCTATTATGTCTATCGCTTTCTCCGACGGTAACTGTAACTGATATGGTACTATATATAAACACAATTATTTTTACAATTATGTTGAATTTTGTGTACCCTTTTCATGGTATCGTTTGATAAAAATAAGATTTGGATGACCATAATTGACGCAGACTAATGCTGAGTTTGCCTACTAACGTTGTCTCGGTTGTGGTTCAAAACTTTTACCCTACATCGTGCATCATTCTAATTTAACAGGATTACTGATAGGGCTATTCTATAGTTCAGAGCAGGATAAAAATATTTTGAAGCACTGTCTCGACGCAGTGACTGGCAAAGATTGCCAGGCATTGCCATAGGACCGACGATATTATCTGAGACACGACAGTAACTAATTTCCAAAAGATATTGTGCACACTATAGATGCCAGTCCGAGATGTCCGGTGTAGCAGTCTAGTCGTATTTTCATTAATTTACCTTATATCTGCTTCTATCCTTACTTAATAATATCTGAATGAAAATTTACTGTAGGTACTTCAAATTAAAATCAAATTCTGCGTAGTTCTCAGCTGTATTTGCCACAGTTTCACTGAATAACATTCACTTAATATTTTCACCTGATAAATCTTAGAATATTCCAAATGTACAAGACATTTCCAAGTATAATTTAATGTTAGCGGATTCCTTAGAGACATCAGTCTCGGAGTGCCAGTGTTGGCGCTAGCATTCGCTGCATACAAATGCAATCACAACATTAAACTGTCGTTTTGACGCAATATAGCTACAGGTTATGGCGTGACATCAGAAGGCAGCATTTGTGCATAGACTACAAAAATCGTAAACTATAAGATAAAAGTAGTATTGTAAGGCATAGGCATACGAACAGTACAAAAATGCAATTTCAATTAATATAAAGCGTGTTATAAAAGACGTGGTTTATTCTTCAATAATTTGCTGTATATATTTTTTGGGTAACTTAAAAGCTTTATTTATTTGGATTGACGGTTGTCCAATTGCAATGGTGCCAATCATTTAGTGGCTTACAGTGTTCATTGTTTGTACGTTTTCTCATCGCGTAACTCAAGCGCATTAATTGACAATATTTCAACCAATATTCGAGTCGTGTAAAAAAAGTGAATGTCTACAAAACTAGGTATAAAAATACACCCTTACATTACCAGTAAAAGTCAAATTGTTAAATGTAAAATAATATGCTATAAGTTCATAAAAACTTTTCTTTCGCCGACAAAACGGAAAAGAAACGAATAAACTTTTAGGCGACAACAAGTTGTACTCGGTCGTCTCACAACTTTGGCAATGTGACGTCAGTTAGCAGACGAAATTTGTTTCACAGAAGAATTAATGATGATTTCTATTGTTACGAATGTATGGGTGACATAGCGAATATTATTTTGATGACGACAATGCAATTGTGGCTTAAAAACTAAAATATCATATTTAAAGAATATCATAGTTAGACTTTTTTATCACAACAAACAACACTTGCATTTACTTTAACGCGCCCGTTCACGAACACTAACAGGCATTTCGATTAAGGGCGATTTCAGATTAGCGTTTTATACGCGCGTATAAGCTCGTTTTTGGAAGCGCATGAAGGCGCGTATAGGCTCGCCTTTTGGCACCCGCGCGACTCGTACGAGCGTTGACGCTCTTTGAAGCTCGTATAACCGCGAGTCGTCAGAATCTATGTTGACACTGACAAGATGTCACTACCTTTTCGAGCGAACACGAGTTCGGTTTTTTGAAGCGCGTAATGTAGCGCGCGTGTACGTACGTATACTGAAACGACCGTATACGCGCAGAAAAATACGCTAATCTGAAACCGCCCTTACATGTCGCGCTTCATTCTGCCCTAGCTGATGTCACATCAGAGTAGAACGCGCCATGGACTGTGTCACTGCCACGTTGTGTGTCAACCCTTAAGAAGCAAGAGTTTGTGCGGTACACGCATTAATTTAAGATAAATGCGTCATTTGCCTTCATAAAGGCTCTTCATAACTTTGTAAATATTGCAGACCGCGCGGGTATAAAGCATAGTTTTTCTATGAAAGACCTTAAACGACTCTTGCTTACAAAACAATTGACGAAGTTTTGAGCGGCAAACATACGGCCAAGTCCGGTTGCAGTCCGGAAACCGCTGTCTAATTTAAAAGCGCCGTTTATGTGAAACCTGCACACACGCGGCTAAAAATAATGGCCTAGTTCGCCGAGACACTTCGAGGTTGATGACACAAAAAGATATGCACATTTACCGTCTATCCACAGGATAGACTTACTTTATATGATGTTATCCACTTTATGTCTGTGTGGTAACTGATCACCTCCATTTAATTACGTGGGTGTCGTAAGTCGGAAAATATTTCGAAGCAAATAATGTATTTGCGAAGAGAAGGAAAACTCGGCAACCAAGCATATACCAGCCCGTCTGGCTGGCGTGGTTTAGTAGGCACAAAATCCCTATTGACTTGTAATGCATCTGTCCAACAAAGTCGGAGAGCCTTGAGTAGGCAGTGGACTGCGAAAGGCTGTAAAGGAATCCACTTTATTTGTTACTTTGGCTTAGTGACTTGTGAAGTAAGGGCGTATTAACTACGACAATTGTGAAAACTTAAATTTGATTGCCGAGATAAACATACTATTAACGTTTTATTTTACCAATCAACATTACGCCAAAGTAACATTTCATTTACAATCATCATTTGCCTTTAACAGTCCACTGCTGGACTAGGCCTCTCCTTTGAAAGGAGGAATTGGCCTACTATACCACGCTGGCCAAACGGGATGGTATAGGGTTTGTATCAAGTTTTCCTTCTTTTACAGTGTTGTGCTCTGCATAATATGCTCCCTATGTCGGCTCTTACCACACCAATGGGATGATATGTGGTGGTGACATTCCGTATTCTTAATCCGTCACCACACGGACTACAAACTAATAAATAATTCACAAACTAATAAATAATTGAAATATTCTTAACGCCACAGAATTTAATTATGACACAGAGCAGATTTTCTCCCAAAACTGCATAGTGGGTATATCTTTGCAAGATGCAATAGCTGAAAATATTACTGTGTGCCTATTTATAACTTCGATAAACTGTGGCCAGGTATCACAAGAGTATGAAAATGGTGCAAATTTATGGTAAAACAAACGTAGGGCAGAGTTGACCTTTTAGCTGAAATCTAAAGACGTACCTATTAACCAAACTTTACTCAGTCAAATACCAATGATTCATTTGTTCAAAAGTTTTGTAAAAAACAGAGAAAACCACCTAAACCAGGTAACTTTTTTAAAAGCTGTATGTGGTCGGTGTTTCCTTTCTTACTAAGTGTTGCTTTAAATAACAAATATCCACATTACAGCAGAAACACTCGTGAAATAACATTTCGGACTTCAGTCAACAGTTGTATAGTATGTGTGCATAATTTTTCCTTGTCATGTAATTTTTGACATGACATTGACATGACAAGGAAAAATAAATGTCTTTTTCGTATTTTATGGACGTAACTTTGGAGCAATTTAATGTTTCGTATTTGAAAAACGAGTAGTTGTTTAACATTTCTAGACCATTGCCCATAACGTCTATTAATCTGAAGTTGTGGCTAATGCTTTGGAGGAAAGATAAGTAGCTTAAAATATATATTATATTGAAATACAAACTTAATTTTTTAATGTGTTTATACTATACTAGAGGTGCTCGCAGCTACGCTCGCATATTTTACTTTACTCATTTCAGTCCATGGGAATTTCGGGAAATCCATTCTTAATGCACCTTAATGGTCTCCAAGGAACATACATGCCAAATTTCAGCTTCGGTCGCCCCATAGTTTTGGCTGTGCGTTGTCTGTCAGTCAGTCAGTAACTCAATGATTTTATATATACAGACTAGAGGATGCTCTCAGCATCACTTTAACCGTTTCTGCCCGATCCCGTGGGAATTTCGGGAAATCCCTTTTTGCGTCTATGGTCTCCAAGGGACATACATGCCAAGTTACAGCTTCTTGTCCTCTAAATTTTATAAACAGGTATAAGGTCATTCTGCGTAAGGTGCAAGCCTATTCCAAAATCAGTTCCATTTTGTCATTGCGTACCTAAGTCGACAAAACAACTATGTATTTATTTGGAAAGCATGTCACCACGAAGTTACTATGATTTAATATTATTGCGTCATTAACACATGGTCTTACCAAAATTATATTCCAAAAGAAATTAAATTTGTACTAAAACATTACCCTAAAACAACAACACGTAACGCACTCGTAACACCCCGTTCCCCACAAAACATGTAAAACAAAACTCCTCTACTCGGTCATCGAACCCGCACCAAAACAACTTATCTTTATAGTACGATAGCTCCAATCAGTCGAGTGCTATGTCATGTCGTGCCACTCCCATAGCCGTGGAAGACAAAGTTGGGATGTATTTTATGGGAAATAGGGGACTTCTTTTTAGTTCTGACATTGTACGGTTGAGTATTTTCATGGTTTGTCGAAGGTACAACGTGTGCAAAAAGAATTGTGACAAGATAAAAACTTAGGGACATTTAATGGTCTACACGGTGATTTAAATGGTTACAAACGCGCTGAAAGTTGTAGGCGCTATTCTTTCAAATGGGCTATATTTATACCACTGAGATAGATATTAAAATATGAATATACTGAGTAGAATATTATTTGAGCAAATAATGAGAAAAATTACGTGATTTGCATGTCTCACTCTAAGAGTGCTTGTACACGCCAAGAAAAGACGTGTCTGTATCGGCCAAGATAGAAATGATGTACTCTCTGTATTCGCCAATTTTATATCGTACTGATACATATGTACACGATAAGAAAATTTTTGGAGCAACGTGCTTAGTCGTCAGTGAGGCGACTAGTTTTTTTTGCCTAGGAATAAAATATACCCAGGTTGTGTCAAAACGCCACGAAGACGTAGACTCAGTGATATTTCCCAACATGTAAATCATCCACCTAGCGTTATCCCAGTCTCAACTTGGGGTCCGCTTTCTAGTCTAACCAGATTTGGCGGAATATTAGCTTTCCCACGGAGCGACTGCCTGTCTGACCTTCGCAACCCGAAGGGATAGCGATATTCCATGGTTTAGATTAGTGTCAGTTTATTTTAGAGGTACCAACGCCCTATAACGATTGTCAAAGATCTTCATGACAGCCGGGACCGAAGGCTAACGTGCTCTCGAGGCATGAGACAAGCGATAATTAACAATTCAATACGCACATAACTCCGAAAAGTCAGTGATGCGCGCCGTGGATTCGAACCCAATACCCTCTGCATGGCAGTCCGTTGGAATCTCCACTAGGCTATCGCTGCCTTTCCCAACGTGTACAAATGTTGTATAAGTACAACGCCATCCCGTATCGCCTCACTTTCCAATGCAAAATGATTATATCCATTTCATAGACAAATAATATTCTATCCTTCCAAGGATTGAGTTCATTCTTTACTTATCAAATATTTCAATTCTTGTCTGATATATCCACTCTAATTTACACGAGAGTACAGAAAAGAAAAAAAGATATGCAAATAAAAAAAACAAGGATATGGGTGTCGCATGGATAAAAATGTTACGAGGCCAATCCACCCCACGTCTTGTCAGTGTAAAAGCGTCTTAAACTACTGAGTGCAGACATTCATTGCATACAATGCGACAAACTCAAGGCTTCATATGTGTCTCATTAATATGCATCGTAATTATCTAAGCCAGGCAGTGCACAAATACGTTATATAAGTTATGCACATAATCTCAGTACATGGGCTTGGATCCCGCCCAAGCATGCCACGGTCAGTGCTGATGACGTATGCATGAGCTCTTGATATACTGCCCGGGTAGAGTTAAATGACCTGACGGATTTTTGTATGGTGAAGTCTATTTTATAAGATTTTTTTTAATTTGAAGTACTTTTATTTTATTTTTCGTTGGTGTATTTATTGTTTTATTGATTTTGAATCAAGGTTTAATGACAGCAACAGATGAAATTCACTTAATAAAATCGTGAGGCAAAGAAATTTGCTCATATTTATTCATTAAAAATATTTTATTCTAAATTAGAACTTATTGAATTACATGTATTGAATTGAGTTCGTTATAAAAATATGAAAGCGATTTTTTATACTTAATGTGACAAAGGCATTGTGCCTAATGTTGCTAATTTTAACGACGAGTAACCTTCACATTCGTCTTATTCAATCTTTTCAGAGAAAATGTGAGAACATTTTCTCTGAAATACTGAATAAGACGAATGTGAAGGTTACTCTTTTCACACGTTACATTCGAGAGAATAGAACACTTTATAATTCCACAATACAAATTCCTAAGTACTGTACGCTGTAATTCATCTGAACACCTGCTACTAAACGAATACTTGAATAGCATTCAATAGAAAACTGAATAACTTTGTCCCAGGAATAATTTATTCAAATTCTTTGTATTTTTAGGAAGCCTGAAAGTCAAAGAAACTAAATGCTATGTTAATTCGTTTCAAACTGATTCCCTTGAATGTCGTTTAGAATATATTATAATGAAATAGAAATGGCTATAGAACAAGTCATAGCAAATACATTACAAGCAAAATTTTACTGACCAGTTCTGTTGTTGCCATGTAATATATAGCAGACGAAGGTCATGCTGGCAAAAGAATTTATATGTAGTAATCAATATTATGTCAATCTGAATAAAAATAAAATTGTTTGCCACGGCGCATTAAAAGTTCTTGGCACGAGACCCATCTTGATACTAAGCTGCCGTATGTAAAGGCACTCAAATTACACAAAAATGCTTGGAACAATCACTCATACAATCACACATTTTATGATCCAGCAATTTAACTTAGGATTCGGTTGGACTATCTTTCGTGTTTAAAATTTATCTGCAATCCTCTTAATATAGTATTCAACATGCACCTATGTTGTATAACCAGACATTCAGTCATTGTGGGAACACAATATGTGCCAGGGCCACGCAGTCGAAGTTTGTACGGCATTTACCATAATAATACACAAAGTTCTTCGACTAAGAGAAGAAAAAAGACTGGGAGTCACGCTTGAACTAGCTTGAATCGCACGGTTTTGGATGAAGGAATGTTATGCACACATGACAAGCATTGTACTGTGACATAATTATAAGTGGCCGTACGAAGTCTGGCAGCTTTGCCAGCCATTTAACAGACAACATCAAGGTTATCTGCTGGTACGTGCTGTATAATATGTTACTGATGATGTATTAGTATTAATATAAGAGCGAAAGTATTATCCCAGCCTTTTTTTTATGATCTGTAAACGTGGAAGATTGTCACCATTCTAGTAGTCGTGATCCCTGTTGCATCGAAGAGTTTTCATCTTGGAGCCCGGAGTCCGCTAATCCTAATTACAGACCAAACCAAATTACGGGAAACTAGCTTTTCTACAAAGCGACTGCCGTCTGATCGCCGCAGCGGATTAAGACCAGAAGAAAATGTGCAATAAAGACTGCCTAGTTGGTCTCGCGGCATAAATGTACGCGTGGGATTGGGAGGTCTCAGGTTCGATCCCCGGGTCGGGCAAAGTGTTATTGGGTTTTTCCGTTAGGAAATTCTCAGCAGCAGCACGCCGTCTGGTAATGTGCCTGGTACGGCAATAGGCTCGCCCCCTATTACGTGGAACTAAAATAAATCTGGCGAAAAGTGGGTGTAGCAAAATACGTACCTCTGCCTACCTCTTCGGGGATATAGGCGTGAGACTATGTATGTATGTAAATGTGCAAAATATGCGGTAATTCTTCTCGGGCAGAATGTACAAGATACCCGGACACAACTTGCTAACCGTAAACCGACTTAGAAACAAGTTAGAAACCGCTCGGTGTCTCGCTAAGTCCCACGTGGTTTGGTGGACGCAAGTTCTCCTAGTTTATAATTTTCAACCCTGCCGGCCTATTTAATAATACCTGTGATGGCACAAAATGAGCCTTTTGGATTCATCCATAAACATGGGCAACTACTGTTTCTTTTCAGTTTTCTAGTTGAAACAAACTGAATATTGTACAGGTTTCATGCTTCAGCTATTCAATATAATGAGGCTGTTTAATATAGATAACAGTAATAGTCACAAAATGAATAAGCAGGTTCATAAATAAGGCAGCTCTTAATATTTTTGGAAATACGTACTTATTTTAATTTTATACTTAATACTTGTCCGGTTTTTATCAAGAATTCCTTCAAAATACTTTGTACAAGGCGTACTTTATACCACCATTAATGATCTCTAAAATATTACCATGGAATACGTTATATCTTATAATTCTACATAATATATATGAAGCTGAAGTTTGTTTGTTTGCTTGAACGCGCTAATCTCAGGAACTACTGGTGCGATTTGAAAAAAAAAACCTGTTTTAGATAGCCCATTTATCGAGGAAGGCTCTTCTTCTTTTGCCTGCCCTGTAATGTTCTCATATCATTTGAGGTCTTCGCAGAATGTCTTAATCTTTCATTCTCTTCTATCAGATATCATCTATCGAAAAAGGCTATATAGGCTATATAACATCACGCTATGAGCCACGGGAGCGGAGCAGTAGCCTTAAATAACGCGGCAACCGTGGCCTCGTCTAGTAAAAGATAAAATTAAAAATACATAACTGAGGTTACATGTTCGCATTTCCCATAACGAAGGATAAAATACATAACATATGAAATATAAATATTAAAAAGGCTCTTTGTGTCTTTTATAAAATTTTGACGCGTTCGCTAAAAATATTGGCCATTTAAAATGGCGGATCGTTTGGCTATCGGCCAGGGTATGAAATGTAATGTACCCAACCGTGTATTTTGCATATTTTATAACTTAATGTTTGTAGTTTTAAGTTCTGTTGTCAGTATGTAAGTTTTTGTAAAACCCTTTATGTACGAAATAATGATATTAGTACTTCTGTGCCCCTAAACAACTAAACCGATCAGGATGCGATTTTGCGAGTCAATTTAAATTGTTTTCTGATTGGTTTAAAAAGCCGATTGGACCGATAGGTGGCACTGCAGTCATTTCAATTTTTGCTAAATTTGGTTTGTAGGACAGACAAAACAACTTCTGCTAGCCGGTGTTAGTTAGTTGTAAATATAAAGTTCATTTAATTTGTTACATAAACATTTTATTTTTATTTCGAAGACATTACTAACAACTAAGGTATTTGTAATGGAAAGCCATTGAGATATATTATATTCGTTGAAGGGAAATTTAAATTTGCTTCTATCTATTCTAAGCGTTCTGTCTCAATATAAACATTCCTAGAAATAATGTCTTGTATATTCTATTAACACATTCACATAACACCATCTAGTCCCAAACTAAGCAGAAGCTTGTACTATGGGTACTAGATAATGGATAAACATACATATATACTTTTTTTTGTATATACATACATATTATACATAGAAACACCCAGAACAAGACAAACATCCATGTTCACGCACACAAATGTTTGACTTGAGCGGGAATCGAACCCGCGACCTTCGGCGTAGCAGTCTCTTACACTTCTGCGGCGCCAACCGGTCGTCGATTATGAACGTTATTGTTTTCAGGTACTCTCAGTACCACATTCGATTTGATATTACCTACAGTGCCCTTAAGGCCGCCCTTAGCCGGCCGTGCACTCGGCGTGCGCCCGGCGGGCATTCGACGCGCGCCCGCTCGAAGAACGCGCACGCTAATGTGAGGCAGGCCTAAATCTGACCAGATCTTATAATGACACGATTGAACCACCTAGAAACTTTTCTTACCTTTCATGCTCGTTGACATCAAATACTTCTCATATACATCTCTATTTGGTGAATTCGCATCGTCCCATTCAAGGGCTATTTGCTTAGGCCACATCCCTGAACGACAAAGGCAAATACTTTTAAATTAAAGGTTTTATGATACAATGGTTGGCAATTGATATTTGCAGGGAGAGAAAAAACGTGTTAGCTTTGTTTATTAATGTATTCAGAGTCAGATTTAGGTAGCGACAGCCCGTGGAGTGATGGAAAGGACTACGAAGTGACGTGCGTATTACACTGCTTCTGCCCTGTGCTTTGGCTAGCACATTAAGCCCTCAGTCCCAGGATTGCTATAAACTAAGACAGTCGTTATAGGCGGTCAGTACTATTGAACATACAGACGGTAGTCGCTCTGTGAAAACCTTATAGTCTACCAAATTTGATTAGACGGCAAACCCTGTGATCTAATTCGAAAGCCTTGGACCCAACCAGTATAAACTTAGGACGCGCATGATAATGACAATGTACAGAGTAAATTTTACTTAGTATAAATGTATCATTGGCAGGCAAAACAAAGGCATTAATACTTTGCTTCTGTGGAATCGGAAACGTCAGCAAATAATTACTTAATATGTTTGTCAAGCGATGTGCCTCTGTTTGTCGTCCCCAGTTGGATCAAAATACCTTTGGCAAATACACCAAACTTTTCGTCAAACATAATTTTCGACGTTTAAGGAACATTGCAAATAGGAGTAATGTTTGACAAACAAGGACTCACGTTGTTGTTCTTTTATAATGCTGGATATTAATTATTTATATTACGGCCTAACCCTTCTTATAGTCAGAAAAGGCCCGTGCCTAGCAGTGAGACAGTTAATGTACAGGGCTGAAGGTGAGGGAAAAGAAGAATATCATAAAAAATTTATTAAATGAAATTAATTTATCTTTACACAGTTAGAACAAGAAATAAGAAGTAAAAATATAGAATATCTTTCTTTCTCTTAGCGTTATCCCAGTTTCAATCTGGGGTCCGCTTACTAGTCTAACCGGATTTGGCTGAATATTAGCTTTTCCACAGAGCAACTGCCTGTCTGACCTCCGCAACCCGAAGGGATACTTATATTCCATGGTTTAGACTAGTGTCAGTTTATTTAGAAGGTACTGACTGTAACGACTGTCAAAGATCTTCATGACAACCGGGACCGACGGCTTAACGTGCTCTCCGAGGCACGGGACAAGCGATAATTAACAATTTAATACGCACATAACTCCGAAAAGTCATTGGTGCGCGCCGTGGATTCGAACCTGATACCCTCTGCATGGCAGTCTGTTGGTATATCCACTCGGCTATCGCTGCCTTAAAAAAAAAATAGAATATATTCGAAATAAAAATATTATCACAGCGATCAATTCACATGAAATATGCCATACATAGATAGTTATTAAAATCCTACGTAGTCGGGTAACAGAAGTTTTTTTTGGCCGCTTTACACACCATTCCATAAAAAATACTGAGGGTATCTTTTCCTTACTAAATTAAGCGCATGCCACCCCAGAAACCTTACCATCAGTCTGGTATTCGGGGACGTGGGATATTTTTTTGATTCTTGGTATTCACAATATGGATCGCGTTAAGAATAATTTTAATTCCAATGTCAGAGTTTTCTGAATTGTAGCAAGAATAAGATACGTATTTTTTTAAATCTTCCGTCAGATAATCGTGATATTACGTCACGGTAATTCTAAGGTAAAATAATATTATTTTTTTATTTTCTTAGAAGAATTCCTTTACCAAACTTCAAGATACATAATTATGTTGGTACTAGAATTCCATTTAAGTCAATAATTGCAAAATAGTTAAAAGAGGACAACAGCACGACTGACCAACTATTTAAGTCTAAAAATAAAATTGATAGTGAGATATCTACCATTCAGCCGGCAAGCGAAACCCGGGCTCCAAGGCGTAGGTTTTGAAACGCAACTGGGATAGTGCTAAGATGATGATGATGATGATCTATTACTTTATCTAAGCTATATTGCTCTTGACGATTTCTCTTCTTGAACTCACCCGCAAGTCTTTTGAAGTCTTTATATTTTGACATCACTTGCCATCTATTTTAAATTAATTTGACAAATAAAAAACATCCAAATAATAGATTTATCTGAGAAAAACGATAAACATTCTAACACTAGACTATTAAAACTTTATATTATGTTGATTTTCTACACAATCGTGTTACATACGCTTACAAACGAACTTGTTTAAGAATGAATAAAGTTGAGTATTTAGTAGACAAGTAGAACGACTGTTTGGTTATTTAACTGAATGTGTTATGAGGACGACTAGTTCAGCGTATTGTGTAACCTTTTGATAACTTTGACCTTGAAGCAGTTACGCTTTAATAGCACCATAGAGGACTTAATGTTAGTGAATCGTTTACATAAATCTTCTAAATACTTACGGTCGAGAAACTTTTCTTGAAGAAGCTTTATGCTGATGCCTGTAGCTGATGCGTCATTTATTTTTAATTTTCTAGCATAGGTTAATAATAAATTGTTTGCATGGTGCATTTATATTATTACCATCAATCACTATAGCAAAGGTTTTGCTACGTATTAAATTCAAAGCATAGTCTTTTTGCCGCTGGCCAAACTGAGTTCGAAACATTTCCTTCTTTAGTAACAGCAGCGCTGGCAATCCAAAGTATTATGATTATTTTTCGTCACCCAATATTAACGTAATAATAAAATTATTATGTAACTAAGTATGTGAACTTACCCAATTGTTTCACGAATTTCAATAGACCTGTAACAAGAAAAGTTGTCATTAGTCAGGTGAATATTATCACATCATAGAAAATTCAAGTTGATTAGAATGTTTATTAATTTATAAAAGGTAAAATCGATAGTAAATAATTTCATAGAACTCAGCCCAATAGAATACGATACGTATGCAACTAACACAAAAAAAGCTATATACTTAGGTGTTTCAGATAATTTTATTTTCAAATAAAATATAGCACTGTTAAAAAGACACACTTTTAAAACCTATCGCACTGCACCACAGCTTGGGCACAGTGTAAAGACATACAGTAGTTTGACGCCTTTGATCTCGTAGAAAAAGCCGACAACGTCTAGACAAGGGTAAGTAGGCTAGGGCTGCCACATGTAAACAATACCTACTTATTTAAACACCGTCTATTTATTATAGAAAAATATGACAATTGCTACGCTACATGAATAATATAGTGTAAATCACTTATCTATACATATAAATAAAATTGGAGTGTCTGTTTTACTAAATGCATATGGATGTATACACGGTACATAAATCGAAATGACATTTTTTACAATTTTTGTCTGTCTGTCTGTTTGTTCTCGCTAATCTCTGGAACGGCTGGACCTATTTTGACGGGACCCTCACTGGCCTGATGTACCAAGGAGTAACTTAGGCTAAAAATTAACCGGGTACGCGAAGAAGTTCCCTCCGGACGCGGGTGAAACCGTGGGAAACAGCTAGTTTATTATATTACAATAATTAACGATAAATAATTATTATAAAACACGTTGCATTTTTCGTGCGGTGATAGATTTGCATACAAAGTGTCAGTCAGCACCTATTTCATCCCGCAGGTGTCGTGGGAGGCGGTTAAGAATATAAAGCATTTTTCGTACAAACCAAGTTAAAATAAAGCGTTTGACATAGCGGTGGTTTAATGGATGGGTAACCATGGGATCAGCTTGCAGAGCCTATGGTATCGATATGAAGTATTTTGCATATTTTTTTTCGTGCAAACTACGTTAAGGTAAAGCAATAGACATCACGGTCATTTTATGGATGGGTGACCGGGCTATGAGAATACGGAGAACATGTTTGGGGTTTATAAAAGGGGGCCAAAAATATGGTTATTTTTGAGCTAGGATGCGCCGTTACCAAGATACATAATAATATGTGATAGGTACTTACCTAATGCGAAGGTACTAGGTACTTATAGAATGAAATTAAAATCACACCAGAATCGAAAATTACCTTACAACACATATTTTCTTACGTCTGCCATGTTGTTTACGTACAATAATTGCTACTTTATTCTGTGATTTGGCCCGACATGAGATATTGTAAAAAGTTAGTAGATTAGTAGGAATGTGCACATTATTTTAAGTGGTTATAGGTACATACATTTCAAAATAATATAAATAATTAAAATTAATGAAATTTTCTTTTTTGGTATAAGTAAATTGATGAAATCGCAGATTTTTTAAATCCTTATTTATTTAAATCTTTAATCAGCATAAAGAATTTCAATGTCTCACAGCACAAGTCGTATGCACCATCTTAATTAATATTCATAAGCAAATAAATAAGTAACGAACAAAAAACAAGCACGTGCCAGCCCCAAAAACATGTACCTAGTTAGGAACTAAGGCGATATACGTAACTAGGTACCGCTCTTCCCGCGTCTCACCTCTTGGCCCCCGCACGATTGACCCGTCTAGACGCGTTCGTCGAACGACTGTATGGATTATTTGACTGTGGCTTGGGCTTACAGAGAGTAATAAGAAATAAACATACGTTACATTTACATCCGCCAAACACTTCATTTAATAATATGTTTAGGATTTAATAATATGTTCGCACAGGAATATGTCGATCATGATTAATGGAATAATTAATGTGAAACTATGACTTTGAAGTTGTTACAATTCTATGAGTATTCAATATTCGCTGTCGTTGGTAAAAATAACCTCTCGATTCGAATTTCAACCACAAACCAGCCACTAGCAAAACGAAACTAGGGTTAAAACAAACCAGTAGCATTAAACAATTATTTTAAAACACAAAGCAGGTTTTAAAGCTAAACAATAAAATACAGTGGCGTTAAACACTTTGTGAAACAGCGACGAGTAATCCGCCATTGTGACGAGAAAACATTAGTTGATGGTCTCCAGACAAATTATAAGGAAACATACGGGCCTGTGTTGTGGACGTCACTGGTGAGATGAGAGTTTTCCCACGGGAGCTAAAAAGGTGGTCGCTTTTAGAGAGTTTTGCTGTGGTGTACAGTAATGACAACAATGCTACAGAACTATGTGACAAATTTTATCCCACCATTACTTCTAAATGCCTGAATACATAGAAATTAAGTAAGTAAATTATTTATTGTCACATCTTAACAACGTAACGTATAATCATAGTAAAATTTGCTATAATTATCGATAATTATGATGGTAATAAAATTACTCCTGTGGTTAGATTTTTGCTGTAATATGTCGTGTCTTTTAATTATTATTTCTAGAGAACACTCCCGAACTAGGAATGAATCCTGTGTGTCAGGTACTCCCAACTGACACAATAGGGTATTACACAATTTTTTGAAAAGTGTCTCAAGATGATCCTATAACTTTAAGAAAGTAGTAGAAAATTACAAAAAATATATTCAGTTGAAAAGTATTTTTTAAACAACTTATAAATTTACATTTTAAATGTTCGCGGTTTATCAGGCAAAAGCATTGGAAGCCATCTTGCTGACGCAACATATTAGTAAACAACGTAGCTACTTGTTGATGCTTGCTTTTTTTTACAGTCGCGTCGTTTAGTTGTTTAAAATTCTACTAAGTTTATGACGTCATTTAATCAAAACGGCAGCATGACATTCGTCATGCTGCCGTTTTGCGTAATTAAATCACAGATAATAAAACGGAATTCTTTAAAATGGTTTTAAAATTCTATTTATTCATTTTTTGAGCTGTAACTGATATATGCCGTATGTTTTCCGGTAATACTAGCTTAAATATACGTTATTATATTTTTTTTCACATAGGGTAAAATACCCTATTAGGTACACTCAGACTCGAAATCACACAAAGTACTGTCTCGCGTAGGGATCGAACTAACAACACTCAACGCAGTGTCAAGCGTCAAACCACTTTGCCAAACGTGCATATAATTATAATTATTAATAGCTTTTGTAAAAGGCTCTGAAGGATCGAATTCGTAATGAAGTGATTCGATAGAGAACCAAGGTAATCGACATAGCTCAGAGAATTAGCACGTTGAAGTGGCAGTGGGCTGGTCACATCTGTCGCAGAACCGATAACCGATGGAGTAGTCGTGTTCTAGAGTGGAGACCGCGCCTTGGCAAAACGTAGTGTAGGACGCCCTCCGCCTAGGTGGAGTGACGATATACGCAAAGTGGCTGGCAGCGGCTGGACACGAAGAGCCGAAAATCGGGCTCAATGGTGTGCCATTGGAGAGGCCTAGCAGTGGACTATGGCAGGCTGATGATGATGATGATAGCTTTTGTATAGTTGTATGCATATCAGTATTCTGAACCTTGACCTAATTAGCATGTACACTATTTCCTCATTTCGGGGGCAATGCCAAAAGGTTTTAGACTAACTTTGCCACAGCGGTTTATAGTGTCAGAAACAAGAGCCTGTAAATTTACCCATATTTTGTATTTTTGTATTTTATGGTCCCATAATCAACAACGCTCAGTAATTTCAGTGGAAGTAAAAAAAACACTAAAAGAGAACCAACAAAAGTTGAAGACCACTTCTTAAAAGAAAAACAGACGTGTTCATCTTTGCATATTGATTCGGAAGCACCACCACTAATTATATTCACGGTGATAAAACAGCATTGCGCGAAATTCGGTCATTGTGAGAGGAAACCATTAGCCGAGTTCTTACGACAAATTATTTAGAAACACACGGCGTTATATTCTGGACGACGACGCAAACGCAAACTTATAGTTGATGGTTTATAAAAAAACTGTTCTTTATAGCCACATACATCCATATATGATCATCATCATCAGCTGCTAATAATAGTCCACTGCTCGGTAGGTATAGGCCGGACACGAAAAGCCGCAAATCGGGTTCAGTGGCGTTCTATTGAAGAGGCTTATATCTATCCCTATAAATACATGACCTGACTAACTTATTATTATCAAACTTCGACTACTGAAGCTGCGTTTATTTTACAAGGCGAAACCGTGATATTATGTGAAACAAAATTTAAGGTGTGTGAAGTCGTTGGCTAACTATAATTTCATAGAACACTTTCTTTTTTAGGGTGGCTTACTTGCTGACTAAACTAAGAAAGTGAGGAAATATCTTAAAAGTACAACCTAACACTGCAACACTGTTGTACACATAATGTAAACCGTAACCCTAAATGTAAATGTCCATATTACCTGTTGCTGTGGCAGGCATCTGTGTTTGTTGTAGAAATTAGTGATCACAGTAATTTGATATTATGATTACTACGGGCGTGAACAGTGCCTCTGTACACTGCCTTGTGTAAACATTCATGAATGGTGGATTTAAGCACAACGCATATAACGTGGCATAGTCATTAGTACGCCATGAGTTTGACTTGAGGCGCTTTGTTGATTGGCTATTATTGGCCTCAGCATTGGGCTCTGTACCACACAATATATTAAATAGCATTTATAACATTCACATAAATAAGGCCTACAATAATTAATTCCTGTTTTTACCCACTAAACACCAAAAATTTACAGCTGCCACACTAACGAATCGATTTTTATCTAGTCTTGCTTTCAAAATATTTAAATTTTTGAAGTATTTTACAAAACCGCAACTACTCGCAAGGTTAATATCATCAACATCCAGAGCAAATTTCGACCCACCTAGATACAGGCCCGACACTCATTCCTATTACTTCAACGACCAAAACAAAAATACCTTCCTTGTATGCCTACACAAAGTGAGTATCTCTTCATGGTATTCGTACAAACGTAATCTCTTCACCGTAATCATAAGAACCTAAGCACTCTTCATGTAATCAAGTATTAATACAAACATTATGCGTAATATTCCCCATTCAAAACTTTGGTTCACAAAACGACAACAACATTGTCTTGTTTCGTATACTTTAAACAGTTAGCGAGCGGGCCCGTCCAAAACACTCCACAATACGTTTCGCGAAGGTCGTTCAAGGCAAGTAAGAGGGCAGTAATGAGTTTGACGACGGCCGGCACTCGAAACGTCATTGGAGAGCACTTTATTAAAGACAATACTCCAACATGTGAGCGCTTTTAAGACAGAAAGTCTTTTATTCAATGTTAATATTATCTTTTCGAGTTTTCAATAAAGTGGAACTGCATCTCTTGAGTAAAGTAGGTTAGAAAAATAAAGTCATATTTCGCTCGAGTCTTTGTTTTAGAATTGTATGGCGCTCGAAATTCGCTTTGAATTTCTGGTCTTAAACTAAGTGATCTCCGCATCTGGGATCCATTCGCATATACTCTAGATGTGATTACATTAATATAAACTTGAATTTTGTTAGTACAAAAATATATTAAATATAACATTGCAAAAGTGAACTAATATGTAGCTTTAATAGTGGTAGAAAGCACAAGACATTCGCATACCTTCACAATTTATCATAAGCTTATTATAAAGACACTCATAAAACAATAAACTTAAGCATTTAACTTATCAACACGACGAGTCTATTGCGAAAGTCAATAAAAAAGCCCGGCGGCTATATGTATTTATATGGTTGTCGTGACTGCATGTCACCAGAGGTGTTCGCTATTTAGCGCGACACGTATTGCAAGCATGCCGTTACAGGGAACGATGTGTTTAAGGGGTGTGAAGTGATCTTTATCCTCGTCTCCTGGTAGTACATCGACGAATCCATTCCGAAAGCACAGCAAACAAATCAAGGAAACTGCTTGACATCGGAAGGAAGTCATGGCATGCGGCTTAATATCCTACTCATAAGTATAATGAGAATAGCTAAAGAAATAACTTCAATAAACTTAGCCATCCATTACTGGAGCGACTCGAGGCGCACATATCTGGTTCATCTTCAAATTCATTAAGAGCATAGATGACGAGTGCTAGAGAGCTAGATTAAATACAGCGAGGCTAAGGATTCGTTTACACAGTGTAGCGATTGAAATACTCAAGAAAGATGTAGGTATAATAATAATAATAATATTTTCTACCACATTCACACAACACCATCTAGTCCCAAACTAAGCAGAGCTTGTACTATGGGTACTAGACAATGGATAAACATACATATATACTTTTTTTTTTTTTTTTGTAAATACATACATATTATACATAGAAACACCCAGACCAAGACAAACACCCATGTTGACGCACACAAATGTTTGACTTGAGCGGGAATCGAACCCGCGACCTTCGGCGTGGCAGTCGCTTACACTCCCGCTGCGCCAACCGGTCGTCAAGTAGGTTGTATATTATGTAAGACGTTAGAAATTAAATATTTTTTGTAGTTTCATGTTTTTTGGTTCTAATATCGTCATCATTATTACCATTAGTTTATGTGACCTCTATAAAACAACACCATGTTAAAAAATCATTAAGTTTATGATCTTAACTTAACAAAATATAAGTTTAACAACGTATTTGTAGCAATGTCTTGTGCATTTACAATATACAGCAATTCTTACAATTCATATTTCTACGAGACACAAAATTGAATATGCCTCACTGAATGTAAACTCCCTCTAACACAAACATTACGAATGTAATGCACTTGACTAACTACATCTGCACGCAGTCTTATCATTATAAACAGCCCTTTGTGCCAACGCGAGGCATGCAAAAGCTCCCGCGGTGAGCACACAAAGAACTGAGATGTGAAAGCATTGTGAACAGACGGCGAAATAATTCTTGAAGTAACAGACATGACAGTGAAAAATTGGATGCCAAATTCAACCCATTTCTCAAGTTTTTTAGGTTTCTAGAAGTGATGTCTTGAGGTACGTATTTATTCGGCGACAAGCTTCACAATTTATTTAACATCATACTATGTATATTCACAGGCAATAGCGAATGAATAATATATTATATTATTTATTTGTACGTAATTCGTATAATCGTGTTACATTTAAGATTTAAGTCTAAATTAAAATAATGTGTCAGTTATCGTGATAACAGTTAACCCATACATGTGCTATTCTAATGTATGAGTGTCTGTGTGTATAACCTACACTACCGCAAAGTTTCATCAATATACGTTAAATCCGTTCTTGTGAGAAAGACTTATAAACATCCATGCATCCATTATCACAAATATTCACGTTTATAAAAGTATTATCTGAAGAACCAACACGTGAGGTTATAAATATGTGAATAAAAATGAAAGTTAATAACGAAAGCCTGTATATTTTTTTTTACCAACTTTCATATGAAAGTTTCTTTATGACAAACGCATATGCGTTTGTCATAAAGAATCAAAGTAATCGTCAGTGCGAATCAAACCAGCCCAAACTTGAAGAGTTTGTGTCGGTTTATTGCAGCGTTCCTATGGCCGCCTTCTAGTTCCTCGACGTCATGATATTGCATTATCACGCGATATACAAATACATACTTAATTTCAGCTTAATAGAAAACCGAGAAGTATGTTTTCTTGCAAGATTTCATTACAGACACCGGTACAGGTAAAAAAACGTTATCCTCGAAAATGCTTTGGCGAAAACAGAGCTTATTACGTGTGTCGTGCTCAATTCCATTTTCAGATCACAGATTTTCACTTACTTTGGCAATGGCATTTTTGTTGTTACCTTGAATTGACATTGATACTTCGGTATTCTCTTTGAAATCGACGAACTCACTCTTTTTATATTTTAAATCTAAGCGCTACCGTGCTTCGGATGGCATGTAAAGCTGTCGGTCCCGGTTCATGTCTCAGGATAAGAATCGTTAGGCCTTGTCGGAGGCTTTCGAGTGGTCTGAAACTAGAGTTGGCCACACTCACACGAAAAACAACAACAACAATACTGGTCGTTGTCGGTGCATAGTTTCTAGACTATATCTCAAAATATCATTAAATTAAAAGCAAAACTTTAATTCTTAAATAAATATGTACACAATATATTCTATAAAATAAGGCTTCGCCTAATCTATATTTTACCACCTTAGTATTAGAATTTCCGAAAACATTATCTTAGTGCTCCCCTGCACTTCTCAAGGAACATACATGCCAAACAATTTCTTATGAGCACTACTGTCGGCTTTGCGTTGTCCGTCACTCAGTGTTGCAATAATTTTATATAGGTACAGATACATTATTTTTGGCATGTGAAGGGTTCATCCTCAGGAGGGAAACTAAAAGAAAATCTCAAGGAGGATTCACGGGCAATGACACGAGCGAGCAATACAATCTTAAAGTAAGGATATAACCTATGAATACAATACTTCAATGCATGACGTGTGTCTCGATCCACGGAGAAGGACCGTATTAGAATAAGAGAATCAGAAAGCCAGTAGGTACACAATATACCTAAGACTTAGATTTCATTTCTTAATATAGAAGAATAAATATAACCATCTCAATATTATACGACAGAACCCAATATAAATAATATTAAAATAGCTTTTTTACAAGTATATTTATTAAACGAAATTTTTCAATTATATTCTAAGCCTCTAAATCCAAATTTTATATTGAATTGAGAATCATAATCTAGATGGATTTGTGTCGACAAATACTAGAAACAAATATTAAGTTTAGAACAAAGAGAATTCGGGCAAGTGCGAGTTTGACTCACGCACCGAGGGTTCCGTACGCATTTTACCTTATTTGAGGTTGGTGCTGATTACGCTAGTCCTCTAAATCTGTATGAGCGCCCATACAACTTAGAGGACTATCTTAAATGGAGTGTTCTGTGTATGTATGGGGACACCCTTAACTCTTCCACTTTTTTTTTTGTAATTTTTCCTTTATTTGTGCTGTAAGACCCTGCTTTTGGCCAAATTTCGTGATTCTAGTTCAACGGGAACTACCATATAGGTTTTCGACCCAAAACCTGTAGGGTACTTACGGTTGACCTAGAATTGTCAATTTTGGTTAAAACCAAGGTCTTACAGCACAAGTAAAGGAAAAATACCGAAAATTAAAAAAAGTTGAAAATTAAGGTTAATTTTGGTACTTACAAGTTTTCGCAAAAATCTAATTTTGACCATATCTTTTATCGGGTTGACCCAGGACCCTGATTTTTATACACCTAATAGGAACCATAGACCTTGGTATCTGGTATAAATTACAATTTGCTAGGTCCACCTGTTCCTGAGAAAATCGGTGGTGAGACACGGACAGACAGACAGACAGACAGACGGACAAGAAAGTGATCTTATAAGGGTTCCTTTTTTTACCTTGTGAGGTACGGAACCCTAAAAAGGTAAGATTTTAGCTATATTAAAATGTTCGTGTTTACTTAGGACGTTTCATTTTGCGTACTTACTACCTAAATAGCATATAGGTGACCTAGTTTTATGATAGTCATAATAAAGATCTTGCGAGTACTTTTATTTGAATTTTAGTTAAGGAGTGTTACTCTCATATTCTATTTTATGCCTCTCATCATAGACTTAACAAAATCTTCGTATTAGTAGAAAAATGAATCAGCAGATGTAGGCGCAGACCGCAGAGTATTATCGTAACTATTTCGACTGTATTGTAGTCTTCAATTTTAGTTCAAATTAGAGGGTATACCTAAATAAATATTAATCATGTCTCCAATATTTTTGACTTCAAATAAATTATTATTATTAAATTGCTGGACTGCAAATGTTATTTTCAAACTTTACGGAAAAAAACTGATTGCTTTTATAACTTCAATTGTTGCATGCTAGTCGACATGGTACATTACTTTGAGTCTATAAGCGATTTTATCACATACTAGAGGACGCTAGCAGCTACGCCTGCATTTTTTTTAATTTACCCGTTTTGGCCGATCCCGTGGGAATTTCGGGAAATCCATTCTTAGTGCACCCCTACGGTCCCCAAGGAACATACCTGCCAAATTTCAGCTTCCTGCGCCCCATAGTTTCGGCTGTAGCGTGTCTGTCAGTCAGTCAGTAACGCAAGGATTTTATGTATTAAGATAAAATGGTTGTGTCCAAGACATCTCTAGATGAATAATTGAAAGCTCTAGGTGTTTTAATAGTCCCAGGTCATAATTTATAGATGTGTTTGCGCCATTCCCTACTGAGATAGATTTGTTATTGCCAAAGCTGTAACCACGTCTCGCACTTGAAAACGGTATTCAAGCCAAACACCTGTAACTATATGGATATTGAATGTAGAACCAATAGATATAGGAAACATAAGTATTGGTATACTTAGGGGATGTAATAAATTGAGTATTTTTTTAAATAAAATTTCTATGATATCTAAGTCTTAATAATAAATGATTATATCTAAGAATTTGTTCCTTGAAATTATTTGATTTTGGTACTTCAAAGCACTTTGCCTTATTTCAACAGGTACGGATAGAACGGTGGCGTGATGCAAAATGCTGATGCCAGTCGCAGTGTTCCACGAAAAGTTTATTGCAGAAGTTCTAGTTGAAAACGAGGACATGTTTGATAAGAAAACCTTTTCAATTGAGTCAGTCTATATAATTATGCCGAAAAGAATGAAAAGCTTTTTTTTGTTTATTAAATACAACTCCCGCACTAGGACTAATTCCTGTGTCGCGGGGGACTTTACAAACATACAACCAACGGACACAATGAACACCCAGACTCGAAACAACAATTTATGAATCACACAGTGTTGCCTCGTGTGGGAATCGAACCCACAACACTCGGCGCAGTATCAAGCGGCGAGGCGGCCGCTTAAACCACTACGCCAACCGTGCAGTCAAGCTAAGAGAATGATGATGCTTAGCGTGAGAACAGCGTTATATAGTGTATAGTGTAGTTTGTATAGTGAATCGGACAATATTAGATACATATTAGTATAGATTAAATTCTTGCCTTACTGACTGACCGATAGACGACGGTCAGCCAAATCTACTGGGTTCAGAAAGCCAAAACATGTTAATTCTTTGGGGACCGTAGAGGTGCACCAAGACAGGATTTCCCGAAATTCTTACGGGATCGGGCAGAAATTGATAAATTAAAGTGCGGGAGTAACTGCGGGCATCTTCAAGTATTAAATAAAGATATAATATTATACAAAAGGACGCCTTTTTCATTACAGTCCAATTCATTAGCCTGTGAAGGTATTTCATGTATATCTAAATCTCCAGACAGCATAACGTTTTTAACTTTTAGAAAAGCTTAGTAATTAAAAACGTGCGAGCGTTAATTTGTTTCTCTTCAGAAATTAGTTGCTTTGTGTAGCTTAATTTGTATTCTTCGTTTGGGCGAATATTTTTAATTTTAGCGATGTCGACAATTTAGATACCGTTGATTACATTAAATAAGGAATACCTAATCTAATATAGAAAATATATGTATATTATTATGTGTGTATGTACATAATATATTCTCTGCTTTCAACATGAGAACAAATTTCTTTGCTTCATCACAATTTTGGAGTTTTCAGAAATACGGTGCTTTTACTACTAAAAATACAGGATTTTTAGTAGCAAAAGCACCGTGTCCACGCAAGCGTAACATTGGTGATAATAATATGTTAAAGGCAGTACCAACACAACAAACACACACTACACTCATTATAGATATGGATCATTCAATCCTTTGTATTCAGATTACCTACTTCTACTTTACTCCTTGTGCCAGAAATCTCAAACGCAAAGCTTTCAACCAATTGGATGGCAAGCGAAAAATGTGTTGTTCACCCGAAGCCAAATTCTATAGAAAGTGAATTCAATCGAAAAGCTACATACCGATTTACTCGAGAAGACGAGAGAGTCTGCGCTTGGAATATTGCTATAAATTAACTCTAGAATAAAATGGAAATAGGTCAATAAGATGTCGCCATATCTGTTGAGAGGCTGCTTATGTTTATGTTATAAAATAAAGCCAATGAAACGTTAATGTCAAGAGAATATTTAAGCTGCTAGCTTTAAAGATTGATACTGGAGAATGGACTTCCAAGTAGAGGGTGTTTCCTCTAATTAAAAGCCAGGTTAGGGAATCGTGCGTGATGGATTGCGGCCCAAAGGATATTGTCGAGAATTCATATATATTATAGTTATCGCGTATGTAACTTTTGATAGCACGAATCAATATTGTCTTCGTAGTGCTTCGGTGTCTGGTAGATGTCGCCATGGTATGTGCCTTTGTCCGCTAGATGACAGTAATTATATTATTATGCAATAGAGAAGAGCGGATACGATGTATGGTAAGATAATAATAAGTTTAATAAAAAATAAATAAGATATAAAAAAAAAAAAAAAAAAAATAGTTTCCTGTTAATTTGGCAAGCAGACATTGACGATTATTACAGATGAACTACACTGTCAAAATAAGGTCTCTAATCTTTCAATGGGAAGACGCTCGAAGAATCGCGCGGGACCGGCCGGCTTGGAGAAAACTTGTTGGGGCCCTCTGCACCAGCGGGTTGCCGTAGGACCTCAACAACAACAACAACAATCTTTCAATGCTGGCTCTGCCCAGCTATAATTTCAGAGAGCTGCAGTTCGTTTCTAGCATATCAAAAACATTGAAAACAAAACTTCCCTACCCTACTATTAAAGTTAAAGCAACAGAATATCATTTCCGCGTCCAAAACCCCGTCTAATACACAGCAATAACTCAACAAACACAGTTATAATTGTTCCTTGTTCAACAGGCCGAGATAGTCGGATGCTCATAATTAATTCACGTCGAAATGTTCCTCACTTAGCAGATATGGTGGCGTATCTCTTGTTTTCTTCGGAAACAGGAGATTTGACTGTTAGCCTACATAATACAGATTTACAAATGACTTTGCCCCTTTATTTTTATTTTAGATTGTGTTAAAAAGCGATGGGTACCAATCTATTTTCACTTCTTTGTCTTGATTGACGTGGCGTTTATCTTACGCTTCACGGGATAAGTCGTGAGCCTACAGCTTTCGTCACTTTACCGCAAAGCTTGTAAACTTTACCTTACGATTACAGCAGCTTCCCCTTATCGACCTAACAAGATCAACCATCGTTAATACCTCCTAATCGACTACCAACAGATTGTTACCGGGCCTTAGGTATCGATAAAAAATTGTTTTCACATCGAACCAACCTAATCAGATATAAATAATCTCGTTTGAGCGGTTAGAATTCTGATATCGTTTTAAATGTGTTTGCTACGTAAGGTAGTCTTTTTGGATTGTTTATTTTCAGATCGCTTTAAGTAGGTAAGTAAAGTTCAAATAGTCATGTACTAGAGTGGCAATAAGCAGAGCTGCAGAGCTGGTGTTCTGATAATATTTATTTCAAATTATAAGAAGATAATTGTTGGCTATTTAATATAATATATCAGCGTACTAATGAAAATCATTATTATGATGCCTACTTTAGTCCTTAACTTATTTGTCTAGAATATATTACACTAATGCATGATTTTGTGAATTCGGTCTCTCTTTGTTGTTTCCAAAATACGTTACAGCATAATCATATCGGAAATTGGCACCGGTAGTCGAGTGGAGACATCAACAGACTGACATGTAGACGGTACCCGATATCGAATGTCAGACGGTAGTCGTTTAGTGAAAAAGCTAATATTCTGTTAAATCTAGTTAGACAAGGAAGTGTATAGGCTTCAAGGCGAAAAGTTAACTGGGATAACATCGAATAGTGTAATTGAAATTTAACAATAACCTTATCTTATAAAAATCTCTGTAATGCTGCTCACCAGAGCATCTGCCGGAAAGCAAAGGACGCTTTCATAGTTATGATATTCGTTCACTTAGCCTCCTCGGTATTGTCAGCGAGCGAGCCAGAAAAATTAAAACTTTTAATCCTACAAAAGCTACAAATTCCGTCAACCAGATTTTGTAGAAATTCCTTTTTAAGTAGCAATTTGGCTGCATGCAAATGTTATATTCAGAATATTACTTTTGTATGCAACGGATCTACTTTTGTTTGATTTTAGTTCGAATTGCCAGATCGTGCGGCATTATTGGATTTTTCTGTATCAAAGTTATGGTTCGGGCGTATTTTACATTCTGTCAGTCGCAGTCAGAAAAAATGTTTGCCTCATGTTACATGAAAGTTTATACTAAACTAGAGGGTGCCCGCAGCTACGCCCGCACATTAACTGTTTCTGCCGGAACCCATGGTAGTTTCGAAAAATCCCTTCTTAGTGCACCCCTATAGTCACCACGGAACATACATGTCAAATTTCAGCTTCTTGCGCCCCTTAGTTTTGTCTTTAGCTTGTCTGTCAGTCAGTCAGTAACGCAAGAATTTTATATATACAGATACTGGGACAGTATACAGCAAAAACAATATGGAAATAAATACATACGTTTGTGCATACTGAGTACCTACGCTTCACGTAGCCTAGATTTAGGGCATATAAATAAAGGTTTTTGTAATGTTCCAACTTTATACGTTTCTTCAAGTAGTCTTCTGAAATAGTGCAATTCCGTTCTTTATACGTTTCTAAAAGTAGGCTTCTGCAGTAGTGCAATTCCGTTCTTTATACGTTTCTTAAAGCAGGCTTCTGCAGTAGTGCAGTTCCGTCCAATACAGCTGCTGCTGACATAAAAGATCCCTGGCAAATGTACCTACGAGTATTTCTAGTCAAATTAATGCTTTTTCCACTTTAAATTGTCTGTTATTTACTTGCGGTAATGTAAACCGTTTTTTTTTTATGGTAAAAGGCGGCAAACGAGCAGACGGATCGCCTGATGGTAAGCAATTACCGCCGCCCATGGACACAAGCAACGCCACAGGAGTTCCAAGTGCGTTGCCGCCCCTTGATGTTGGGAAAAGGGATAGGATAAGGAGTGGGGTGAGGGAGAAGGAATAGGGGATAGGGCCTCCGGTACTCTCACTCACCGAACGAAACGCAACAGTTTAGGTACTGTTACTTTACGTCCATTTTCTGTGAGAGGGTAGTACTTCCCCGGTCGAGCCGGCCCATTCATGCTGAAATCAGCAAGGCCCTACTACCTTGAAGGTATACATGAATTCCTTGAATTAATTGATTGATCGACATTACTGGTTAGGAACTATGTTCAAATTAAAAAAAATATATATTTTTTATGATGGCCAAAATAATTATATTCTGTGCTATGTTTGTCAATAATTTCAGCTCACTAGATTTTAACTAAAAGGTAAAACATGATTCAAGAACCAACTTTTACATATAAAGCGAATCATAATTTAACTATTGTTGATAGTTTCCAATAAAAAGTGTTTAGTACTTTAGTACATATATATCTATGGTTTAAATAGGTTCCTAACTTGACTACGTACTTGGCGTACTTAGTTAACGCCTTATTCATAAATGAAGGAGTCCGGATAGGATAGTTTCAAGCAATTAAGAAAACTTGTAAAACAGCGGATAACTATTTTCTAGTGCTAATAATGTCATAGTTGACGCCAAGGGCGGATCCAGGGGGAGGGTCATGGGGGTCATGACCCCCCCCTGAGCTGGTTCCAAGACTTAGGTGGACCACTAATTAAATATAAAGATTTTATTGAAGTTTATATTTTGTGACCATACAGATTTTATGTAACTACATACCTTCAATATTTAATTAGTTTATAATATAATAACTTTGTATGGTGCCAAAGGTTTAGACCAGGGTAGATAATTTTTGAGAAAATTATAGTAGGATGAAACCCATTGGAAAAGAAAGAGAATATAGCAAAAAATTAAGGAAAAATAAATTACGGGCGATCTGAGGTCGGGAAGTGGATGGAGTTGCGATTTTAAGGGTAAAAAAGGGTTTATCTCGATTGCCAGCAAAACTTCAAGTCCTACGGGAAAAACGTCAATAGCAAAGTTGTAGGTAATAAAAAGATCTACAACTTTTGTATTTACACTTTATTCACACAACGTCTTAATTTATGTGAAAAATTCAAATAAAGTTTTTGTTTTTTTATTTTTAACTTTTACAATAGTTTTTTCTTTTACACGAACTTTGGTGAAAACTTGCCTTTTTATGTTCCAAACACACTGTTAATGTTTTTTATTTAAAATATTTATTCTTACACATTATTTTGACTTAATATCGAAAAAAACCCTAATCTTCAATTGAAAATTCTCACGTCAATATATCAGCTTTCTTTTTTAAATTGGTCGGCGTTTATTTCGTTGAAATCTCTACTTTCAGATGGTGTGAATAAAATATACATTACTAAGGTAAACGTTCTCAGAAAATGCAAAGAAATGAAACAACCTCGAGACCGATTTTTTAATTATAATGTACAATTTTGAGCGATTTATTACAAATTAGCATGAGACGGAGGATCTCAGGTAGGGTGTCGGGGTTCGAGAGAAACACTGCTAGGCTGAACAGGTTCTTTATTATGTCTCACTACCGCTTACATACAGTATGACCGAACTAGGTAAGCACTGGCCTGAGCTGGCTGGAGTGTAGACTCCTGCTGCTCTCCGACGCTCACAGGGTAGCTGCTCGTAGGATCGCCGATGAGCTGGCCAAGGTGCGCTGCGCAGGCAGCTCTGTGGTCGACGTTCAGGCTGAGCGGGTCTCAGGCGGTGCAGCCGATGTGGGCCGAGCGGTCAGGCTCAGGCGTCCGTGGCCTGGCTGTAGGAGCTCGTAGGCTGGAACGGAGGCTTGGGTGGCAGCTGGCTAGTAGCGGCACGGCGCCAGCAGCTCGTGGCTTGTAGCCCGTAGAGAGAACGTAGCCCGTAGGAAGAACGTAAGGTGCAGTGAGCCCGTAGGGTGAACGTAGCCCGTAGGGTGAACGTAGCCCGTAGGGTGAACTGGAAACAGCATAGAGAATACACAACAACCGGTCAGGAACAGGCTGTCCCTAGATCGGCTGTTATGCTTAGGAGACACAGATACTACAGACAGAACATATAGGCACACAGACAACTAGAATATGCTTACCCCCAGCGGGTCAGTAGATAGGAAGTAGAATGTAGAATAATCGCGAGGTGTAGCGGCAGCGTTCCGATGTCTAGGGAAAGTGACCATTCTACAACGCGCACCCATCTTATATAGATGTAGCCTATGACTCACAACTGCCTTTGGCTAGTGAATATGACCATATTTGGTAATATTGCGAACGATGTCTGGCTAAGCTGGCGTTAAGCGCCTGCGAGATATTATAACGCAATACGTGTAGTATTACGTTACAAGCACTTTAATTACTCGAAAAATGTAAGATTCCTTGCTACATTGATAAAAAAGAACTTGCAAATCGAAATATACAACTAAAATAAACAACCAAATAAGTTAATATTTAATAAGATAAGACATCCACAATTTTTTCAGAAAGTTATGGAATCTTCTTTAAATTATAGCGTAGACTTCTATTTTTTGCTATTTTAAGATAATGTATGTAGGTAGGTACCTACATACATTATCTTAAAATAGCAAAAAATAAAGTTAAATAAACTAAAGTTTTCTGTGGGTCACTCAGGTGAGTGACCCACAGAAAACTTTAGTCCATCATTAGTTATTTTATAGGGAACAGGGGAAGGGCTAGGTGGATCTGGGCCTTACTGCCTGTTATTTCATATCAGCTATAAAAACAGTTAGTCAGTATTTGAAATACAGAACAGTGAACAACATTATTCATAAAAATACATGTCAGGGCTGGGATCCACCTAGCCCTTCCACGCTTCTCTTTAAAATAACTATTGATGGGCTCATCTGTGGGTCACTCAGGTATACCTATACATTATCTTAAAATATCAATAAATAGGAGTTTACGCTATAATTTAAAGAAGATTCTATAACTTTCTCAAAATATTGTAGATGTCTTATTAATTAGGTATCTATTAACTTATTTGGTTGCTAATTTTAGTTATATATATCGATTTTTAAGTTCTTATAATTTATCAATGTAGCATGGAATCTTACGTTTTTCGAGTAAGTAAAGTGTTAATTTTAATAAATATCTCAAAATTGTACATTATGATTTAAAAAAATGGTCTCTAGGTTGTTTCATTTCGTTGCATTTTCTGAGAACGTTTACCTTAGTAATGTATATTTTATTCACACCATCAGAAAGTAGAGATTTCAACGAACAAAACCCCAAACAATCTTTAAACAGTGTGTTTGGAACATAAAAAGGCAAGTTTTCACCAAATTTCGTGTAAAAGAAAAAACTATTGTAAAAGTTATAAATAAAAAACCGGCCCAGTGCGTGTCGGGCCACGCGCAATGTTTGGTTCCGTAGTTGCCCATAATGGTCATTATTGATAATAACTTCTGTTTCACATGGGACAAAAACGAGCATCTTTAAGATTAAGCCAACGCTCCCAATATAAACTCACAGAAATAGGTATTTATAAGTTAACCGACGATTACTCGTAAACTAGTGATGTCTACTTAGCCGTGATAGTTTTCCTTTTAAATTCGTTATGTGTACTAAATCTGTGATTTTTTTCACCTCTTCCAAATTAATAGTTTAGCCGGCAGAGGGGAGGGGGGGACAATTGAGTCTAACAATTTTTTTCACTTCAATGCTTGATATTTGACAAACCAATCACTTGATCGAAAAATGATTTGAGCAAACTAATAATATTTTTTTAAAACCTATCCAATGATGCCCCACACAATGGGGTACTCAACAAAAAAAAATTCAACCTCACTATATATTTAGGGGAGATACCCTGAAAAAAAATATTTTCCTAAATTTTATTCTACAGTTTTGTTGCAATATCGTATGTCTATATTCATGTCAAATATCAGCTTTCTAGCACCAGGCGTTTTTGAGCTAGGCTGCGGACGGACAGACGGACGGACATGACGAATCTATAAGGGTTCCTTGTGGACTACGAAACCCTAAAAACCAATAACTTGGTTATTTGAATTTTTCACATAAATTATTACGTTGTGTGAATAAAATGTAAATACGAAAGTTGTAGATCTTTTTATTACCTACAACTTTGCCATTGACGTTTTTTCCGTAGGACTTGTAGTTTTGTTGGCAATCGAGATAAACCCTTTTTTACCCTTAAAATCGCAACACCATCCACTTCCCGACCTCAGATCGCCCGTAATTTAATTTTCCTTTAATGATTGCTATATTGTCTTCCTTCTCCAATGGGTCTCATCCTACTGTAACTTTATTTTACTTTTTACCGTTTTCTAACGTATCTGCACTGGTCTGTTACGTACATTAATTAAATACCTACTTTTTACTTGTACCTATTGTTATTGAAATAAAATTATAAGTTCTTCACTTGACCACGACTATGTGACCCCCTCCTGGCGCCAAAGCTGGATCCGCCCTTGGTTGACGCTGCGTCGGAAAATGGCAAGAATTCTGTATGTTGATTAATGGCGATGCTAAATCTCAACTACCAAATAATTTATTAGACCTCTTGATACTGGGACAGGACAGTGTACCTGTAGGCATCACCAATACAAAATGATCCTTATCGCATTCGGATTAAAATGGAATAAAAATTCAATTACTTTACTGAATATCATCTATACCTTCACAATCAGTACCTTTTTCGATATAGGAAACTCAATTCCAATAGCCATCACAAAACAATTAAATGAACGCTTATGAGGCAATTATGTAAATTCCGATGAAACCATTAACGTAAATCCTGTGAGACCCTTGTGATACACGTGTTATATTCATCATGGTATTCAACACATATAATGTTAATTCAATGTGTATGTGAGTGTGCCTTGGCTGCCTTGTATCCTACGATTTTTTTTTAAAGACAACTCCCGCACTAGGAATAAATCCTGTGTCACGGAGGACTACAAACATACAACCAACGCACACAATGAACACCCAGACTCAAAACAACAATTTATGGATAACACAAAGTGTTGTCTCGTGTGGGAATCGAACTCGAAACTCAGCGCAGTGTCAAGCGGCGAGGCGGCCGCTTGAAACACTACACCAACCGTGCAGTCTAAAGTTTTAAAACCATCTATTACTTATATATTGTAAAATCATTGTCTGCCACTTTAGCTCATGTTTATACATAATTTTTGGCGTAGACAAAGTTATCGTGGTACGAGGATGAAAGATAATAATATAATTGTTTGCATGTTCACCTATAATATAAAATCAAACATTTCATGAAACTCCCGACACAGATCTTCATAAGCTTCAGCTTAGAACCTTCTCGATCACCTCACTTTTCATCGCATTTCGTATTAATCGGTCGTTTCATTCAGGAGCTACCATGCGACAGACAGACATGCTTACGAGTTCACACAGACATGTCAAACTTATAACACCTCTCCATACCTCAAGGGTTAAAAAGTAACAATTGACTTAGATATATTTTACATTACGTTTACGTGTTGCTTCTTTTACCTACACCAAATTACAGTTACGGGATTAAAAAAAGAAAAGAACACGAAACTTCAATTACATTTGAACGTGTAACGTACGTAAACGTCAGAAAACACATTTACCGATTGGAACAGTAAGCACATTACTTAGGGAGAGCGAATTCTTTGTTCATATCCGCGATAATATGCTCATACGAGCTCCTTCGTTAAATCTCAAGAAATACCTCAATTTTCAACACGACCATTGAACTGGGGCGCTTTTGATGTTCAACGAGAGAGAGAGAGGAGATGTGTGGGAGTGGGACGTAATTCGTCATTCCTTTTAGATTTTAAGAAGTGATGAATGAGGCCTTTCGAATAATTGGTTTACCGTCCGTTTTGGGTCAATTCTGCGTCTGTTTTATGTGTTGTAATAAGATAAAAGGTTGTTGTGGATAATATATGTACAAAAGTAAGCAAGTATAAAATAATATCTTTGATAATGACTATTTTAAACAAAGGCATGAAAAGGTATGTGTTTAAAATTTGAAAACAACAATTTATTGGCTCCAGTAACACTCGGAATGTTATCTATTAATACTAAATTCATTGCAGCAAATAGTATGGCTATTATTGGTGATTTTGTAGCATCTTGACGTACCTTGCAAATTCCGTTATGCATTAAATCTCCTGTGACATTTTGATTGGACAGAAACATGTATTTGCCCATATTATGCACTAAGATGTGAAACTTAATGTATTGTCTTTTGGGTCTATTGGGATGACGACCACCACTATAGGATTTCATTGACTGCCCAACTTCAAGTCGTCTATAGTCCATTTAATAGGCAGAAATAATATAAAATAGGAATTACTCAATATATTATCGTTAGCTATCTATTTTTCGTTTCGTGTGAACGATTATTGTCCTGAAAACAGAATCAAACCCGACAGCTTAACGTTCCCTTCAGAGTGTGTCAGGCATTTGAGGTAAATGACACATCGAGCGATTACCCATCTTAGGGGTGACTGCAAAAGTTGCGTCTGCTCTAACCTCTATTACAAATTGCATGTCAAGACACGCTATAATTGCTACAGGCACACTACTGAATTGATTGGATAACATAGAAACTATACCCACAATAAAATATACATGTTACTAGACTTGAAGAACTCATTATAAAAATGTTTTATAAAAAAATCCTTTAAAATAAACGTAGGTAAATTGCAACATTGTCATTTATATCGAATCGGTTAAATTCTACAGACATGCGAGTTCAAAGAGTATTTAACAATTAATGTTGCATATCGGGAGACAACTGTAAATTACTAGACACATAATTTGTTGCATAACATAATATATGCAGACGCTATTAAGTGCGGTTTCCATTAATTACTGAATACGCAGAGTTATTGGTGAATATACGAATATCTTAGGCCTTGGTTACTGCTTCATTAGTAATGTAGCACTAGCACTAGTTATGTGTTGAGGTGGATAAAGCAAAGCAATGTTAGGTTATCAGTATATATAAAATCCTTGCGTTATTGATTGACTGACAGACAGTGAATAGCTGGAAGTACTGGGTGCAAAAAATTAAGTTTGCTTGAAAATGTGTGATCCTTGGGGAGCGTACCTATAATAGGGTTGTTTCCAACTAGTCAAATCAAGCACTTTGTCAAAAACGATCTTTGCCAAAGGTTTTGTATGAAATATGACGTAGTGACGTCATAGTGTTTTGCTGTCAAGTAGAAAACTTATTATCAATAAATTGACGATAAAAAATGTTAAATAAAGTTTTAACATTAATTGTTGGATGAAACTACTATTATTTTGACATGTTTCACTAGATAAAAATATATATAGAAAAAAACTTGTATAATTTATTTTACTTGCAGGAAACTTCCCTATTGTGTAGGTTGCATAAAGTGTTGTTTTTTGGCAATTGCCACCATAAGTAGATAAAAAAGTCCACGTGGGCGGCGCTGTAGACGAAGTCTAGTCTGTTATAAAACCACTAAAATATGTTGCTTGAATTTTGTCCGAAATATTCTACAAGACAGCAGAGCTATGGTAGTCCAAGCATCCATACATAGTTCAAAGTAACTAACTTAACTTAGTTTGATCGAGCTGTGCCATCACTGGCCACTTTGGTAACATAAAAATACTTCGTCAAATAAACTAGCTACCACCAACTAAAACAAATTTGAAACTTTTAAACTATACTCTTACTCAGAGTCAACTAAACTTGGCTCTCCGTACTAAATGACATTTTAAACTAGCAGTTCATAATGTTGAAGTTATAATGAGTGTTATAGTTCCACGGCCTGAGGATTATCTTGCGTTACAGGCTTAAGTGGGTAGCCACAAGTTTCGGTGGCCTTTATGTCAGCTGTAGTGAAGTGTACCCAGGATTATGACAGGTTTATATATATTTCGGAGTACCTTCTTGTTTCCAGTTTTATGTTGTTTGCATCATCGCATTTTATGTTGCGATGGATGTGTGGAGTTACGAGAATGGATAAGATTAGGAATGAATACGTGAGAGGTAGTCTGAAAGTGGCGCCTATAGACAAGAAAGTGAAAGGAAGTCGTTTAGCTTGGTATGGACATATTATGCGAAGAGATGATAATATGTATATAGGTAAGCAGACCAAGAAGCAGACCAGAAGCAGAGGCCAAGGAAAAGATGGATGGACTGTGTGAGGATGGATATGAAAGAGAAAGGGGTAAATGATCAGATGACGGGCGACAGAAAAGAATGGAAGCGAAGGACGTTCTGCGCCGACCCCAAATATATGGGACTAGGGCAAAAAGATGATGATGATATCATCGCATTTTATGTTGTACTTTCATATGAGTGAGTGGTTAACAACAGAACGCAATCACGTTTCAAGGACATTTATACTGGGTGGCGATTAAAACGATCAGCGTAGAGCTTAAAAATGTCGAGAGTGGGTCAATAAACTCAACTTCCAGTCACTAAAAATCGGATGGAAAATTTTGCGTTAGTTTGGCTTTCAAAAAATAGTCTTTTGAAAGTCGCAAGGTCATAGATTAAGTAGTAGGTACTTGTCGAAATAACGAATTTAAATAGTGATCATATTAATTTAAGCACCATACTTGCAGTAAAATATGACTACAAGCAAACGCATAATTTGATTTTATGAAGACGCATTCAAATGTACACTGACCCGGCACCGCGAAAGCTACAAGGAATATTGAAAAAGGCTGCCCACATTTCCTTTGCAGCAACAGCTCCTTAAGATCCTCAAAACCTTCATAAAGTAGAGAAAAGCCAAAGAGTGACACGTTTTGAAACAAAAAGTGCACGCCAACGTTCTTAATGGCTTCTTTTCAGCCGCCGCTAGTACCGTCAGCAATAAACTTCGACTAATTAAAGTTTACCAAGTTTTGGATCAATTCGCTGATGGTTACAAAAAGTTGATAAAGTTTGATGTTTTATGATTTAGATCATTTGAAATGACCTTTAGGTTTTCGGTTGAGTTTACTACAACTGTTTAGTCAAGCAGATTTTGATTCAAGAAAAGTTCTGATTAGGTGTAGGTCATATTTTTATGTAAAAAAGAGATAAAGAGAGATGCTTTGTATTTGTTTTCTTAATAAACATAAAATAAAGCTTGTACAAAAGATAATTTGAATTTGTAGTTTAGTTCACTAAACCTCTCTGACGGCTTAGAGTGGGAGAATTTTTGAGGATGAAAAATTTTCTGCAATCTATGGTATTTACTTATGTACAATATAGAAAATATTTTATAAATAATATAATCCTGTATAGCAACCAAACCAATGATATTTTCTCATATTATTATTTTTTCTTTTTAAATAAATTCACAGATTTGTTCTGAGTATTCAACAGGCTAGTCAAGGTCACTTTGCCGTCATGATGTAGACAGTTATTCAGGATTAAATCCATCGGTATATTATATACTATGTCTGTAGAAGTAATGACTAATCACTAAACCGTATCAATAAGATTAGTTCAGCAAATTGTATTTAAGATAACTGACATTTACTGTGTATGTGTAAAAAAAGTATTCACGTTATTAAACTCTTTCTAACATTTATGTAACGGGTTTTAATCGCATAATGTCATGGTATAAATTTAGTATGTTATACTAGTAGAATTATAAATGAATTATCGCTCGCTTAATGATGTGCCCAGTAGACGGCAACAGGCTCGCCCCCTGTTCATTGGGACCGAAACATAACTGGCGAAGTGTGGGTGTGTAATACACCTCTGCCTACCCCTTCGGGGATAAAAGGCGTGCAGTTATTACTAGTAGTGTCGTCCCGTGATGATGTCCTCTGGTGTAACCCACAGCAACACTGTATTTCAACTTGATTTTGAAATAGTTACGTTATAAAAACCAAAAACAGGCGTGAGTGTATGTATGTAAAAACCAGTTAGATAAATAAAAATATTTGCAATAGTCGCAAAGTTAAAAAGTTACTTTTTAAATTTTAAAATTTTCTATCGATTCTATCTAACGCTGTATTAAAAGTAAGAGCGCATTTCTCACCAAGTTCTATCTATCTAAACGTCACGCCTGCCTTCCATTGGGGTAGGCAGAGACTATGGAGCGTCAAATGCTCCAGTTCAAGATACCTCTTTCGCTTCCTCTTATATAATTCTCTTTTATACATTCATTAACCTCATCATGCATGCTCGTCGGTTATGGGTACTTTTGATTTGGCCCTTCCGCAGTACGTCACCAATTTGGTCGTCTCACCAAGTTGTGACGATTACTTTATCGTTAGACAACTATAGTCTCCAACTGTTGCCATTATAATGCAAAATAGAAGATCTGAACAATAAATTATAAGTCGTATCGTCTTATATTTAAACACTTACATTTGTATACACAAGCCTTAATACACCTACACACACAGCCTTAATGCCCTATAAACACCACTATATTCTGTCGTCACCCGTTAGTAGGAGCGCAATCTCAAGCGAAGGTAGAACAGTAACGGGCGTGTACCCGCTTTCACTGCAGCACATTATTCTTGCTTAAATAAGCTATTTTAATTTGCGCACTGTACCTAAGGACGCTGGCTTCAGAATGAAGATTGAATATATTTTAAACATTTTGTGTGGCACGGGTCAAATAAAGTATGGTTTGGACGTAAACAAACTTTGCAGAACGTTAAAGCTATATAATCATCATCATCAGCCTTTAACAGTCCACTGCTGGACTAGGCCTCTCCTTTGAAAGGAGGAATATATATAAACTATATAATATCATCATTAAATTAAATTATTTATTTATCTCATATTTTATTTATTGCTATTAATTTTATGAATTAATGAATATGAAAATGAAGCCGTACTTGGTTTAGCATAGAAAGCTCACTTGACCGTAAAGTTGTTCATTCTTTTTGCCGCCACGATCAAGAAAATAAAACATAATTTACTTATTTTTTTTATTCTGATAACATTTATGGCCAATGACATACGCCAAAAAATAGACCAATCTCTATCGCTGTTTTATATTATATTACATTAAAATCTTAATACCGATAGTAGTAACGCATACTCGTAGTAGCTATAGAGCTACGTTCATAACTGATACCTTGTGCCTAAGTTTTTTTTTTTTATATTTGACTTCCCATTGTGTATTAAAAGCAAGTTCTTTGATGAAATCTTACATAATAGCGCTGCGAAGCTGTTGACTACTCCATGCATGCTAGTGCCAACATACAAATGGCGCACACCTGCGTCGCAGAATAGATTATAGTTCTTCACATAATGCAAGCTTCATTTACTTCTAAATCTCTCTCAGCTTTGTGAAAATTGTGTACCTACCTTGGTTTCTCTGTTCTGTTTTGATATGCAAAGTCACATAAGTGAAAATAGCTGTCTTTTTCGATACCAAAAATATTCATGTTTTATGAATTCAGCAAAAATACATCCACATACATAAATACGCCTAAAATACGTGGCCTTCCCAAGGTTTTTCACACATACCGATTTTGCCATATTTATTTCTTAATATTTACTAATAATTATTGATTTACGACTGAAGGTATGTTATCACATCAAGCTTCATTTTTATTTCTTCAAGGTTCCGAATTTAAAACTTTAAGGAATCCACATATGAATTTAAGTAATTCCCAAGACGCAGACTAATCTATAAGTAACATATAAGTGGGTATATATACTTACTGAGATTGAATTAACAAAAAATATGTTCTTAATTTGATGAAACGAATGCATCTAAACATGATATTCATCTGTCGTTTAAATAAAATGGCATTGGGTATGCATTTTCATACTGCGCAATCCCCCTCATACACTAAACTCCTCAACCGAAGTACGAGCGCTCGCTCGACGAGGGTCAAAACTTAACAGTCGCATGACAACTGCTACCGACAGCTTGAAGCACTCTCAACGTAACTCGGACACGAAAACGGTCCGAGAACCCTTGAGGTGCAGATCCGATTTGTAAGCAATGGGGTGGCCAGTCCAGATTTGTCAACGACAACTTAACCCTTGGAGCAGGGCACAAACGCAATAGATAAACAATGACCAAGGGTTAAGTAGGTAGCAGGGTTAAAATACTCTGGGATACCTCGACAACATATTTGTGTCACAGGAACTATGGACATATATATGTATATTAGAGCGGCCTTTTTTATAAATAGATTGAGATATATTTTTCGAGAAATCTTGTAATCTGAAACTGGAACATAATAAACTAAATTATTAGCATTTTATTATTTGAATAAAAATTAGTACAATATATTCATAGGTTGAATTTAGAAAAGCTTTACTGGAGAGATTCATATACACCGAAAGTGATAATTATTTTCTAAGAATGAATTTCTTTGGTAGGTAAAGAAAGTTATGAACACGCCAGAGCTTTTAGAGATACCTTGATTAAATATAAATTTGTCAGCACAAAATAAGGCTTTTAATAAAAAAATGTTTTAGCCGATGTCTCATATTATAATCAAGAAATCTTTGAAGTTATTGAACTAAGGCAAAGTTCATTAGACTTCTAAAAAGCTTCTGACTCCAACTAAAAAAGTTATTACACGGACAAAAAGCCCCTTTCACAAACACACCTAATCTGGAACACACCACGGGCAATTAAACTTCTTGAATTCTTGATTTATGAGTAAAAGAAAATTTTATTTCCTCTCACAAGAGTTTCAGAGCGATAGAATTAAATTCAGTTACGTGCTGAAATAAATGGCTTGTTTATACAGTGACGATGTGTTGAAAATGTGGCTCTTACGTGCTAAATATGTAACCAGGTATGCGTAACGAATCTATGGGACGTGGCAAAAGATCGTGGTTTGCCATTCGCGCTTTTGTGTTACAATTTGTTTACAAATATTTCGAGTAACTTTTGTTTACGAATTGCCACGTGATAGAAGGATAACATTGTATCGAATAAAAATATATGTTTTTAAATACATCACTTAAAATAATATTTTAAAGCATTTCGTTTTCACGGCAAAACAGAACGTACCTATACCTAAACATAGGTACAAACATGGTGAAACTCTTTTGCATTTATAGTATGCATTAGGTAGACGACCTGTCCATAACACAATATAATTTTTAACTATTCAAACGTGCGAAGATTTTTGCGATTATGATCGTCTATACTAAAGACTCTGCCATATTTACGAATATTTAAAAAAAAACCTTTATGCTCATGTCATCTACCTTTCCAAAAAAGCATTATATATGCTTTCTTGGAGTTCAGCAACTAAGCCATTTCAAAATATTTTACGTACTTAACTTCTTGTGAAACATAATAATGTAATACGTAAGTAGCCTTAATACTTTTAAGCATTTTCATCTAGACACACTAGGGACAATTGATAAAAAGAGCATTTATAGTTGGCGCGATATTATAAAACATTGAATAAGTATCGAGTTTACTTACATTCAAAACATTAAAGTCATTCATGTAGTATCAAGCAACATGACCAGCGAGAAGTTTACTAAAGCACTGTGTCAGCATCCTTAGTTAAATAAACTTTCAGGCATTTTACCGTACAGTGAGTGAAGCCAAGTAATAAAAACTTCAACACACATTGCTTTAAAAGCCTAACTCGAGTTGGCATAGCCTATTCTCGCTTTTAAATACCAGTCTAATTAGACTTCACAGTCGTAATACGCGTGTATTCAAATGAAAGCTTAAAACTTTTGAAGGCTTTCTTGCAAATATTGCTTCTTGTTTAGAACTATTAAACTAAATTATTTATCTACAAATTTAATAAAAATATATAATAACAAAAGTGGATTTTTATATTCATAAAATACGTATTTGTTTAGATGGAAGCTGCTAGGATGTTTAAATCAAATTTATCTTAAAATGGCTTCATACATTCAACTCCAAACAATACTGTCACAACTCCAAAGCTATAAATACAAAACACGTCATTCAATTTAAGCGGTCAAGTAAATCCAAATCGTATGTCACAAGATATACAGTTCAAAATGCCTTGAAATAAAGTATCATTCAACAAGCAAAACTCGGCTTATGGGTTCGGCCACCACATCGCCCTAAGGATGCCAAACACGTACTAAATCCACTATTAATCCCTATGGTATTATGGCTATTATACAAATCCCTGCACCTTCGGGTAATATTAACCCTGTTTAACATTTAACCATTCGGTTTGGAGGGATGGAGTAGCAGCCAATTGGGGATAAGGCTAAAGTCGTTATGGAAAGCGAAAATAAAATGACTACTGTTATTGAGTTTTCGCCACAACTATGAAAGGAAGGATCGTCAAGGTAGGATTATAATAGTAGGTATTTCATAAATGAATTGGCATGAGTATCGGGCTATATTTGTCATCGTTAGGTTGTTAGTTGGAATCTACAAGAAGAAGTATAATTGTAGGACCACAATAACTACGCCATGAATACGTTGTGATGTAAGGGTAAATAGTTTATCTTTATACGTCCATATTTGTTCATAGTACCTAAGCTATACAACCAAATAAACATGGCAGTAAAAATTATGTGCGGCGCCCTGAAATAAAATCAAATTAACTATCATAAGATAAGCGCTTTCCGAAAAGCACCGATGCTAAGTCTTCACAAGTAGCAATCGCACTTACCTATAACTATACTTTACAGTAGATACTCACAGGTTAATCGTTTTTAGGGGTGAAAATATCGCAATCCCTCACCCTCTAAACTTTCACTTCATTAAACAAGGGTATTTTGTGTTCGATTTCAGAATATTTTGTTGCAAGCGTCTATTCGTAGGACTTCATCAGTGAGTCGCATGTCGCTGCATCATTGCATAAATGCCCTGAAAACAAATGTTGATATTGCATGTATCTTTTCCTCATAGCAAATCGATCGCGAAAAATGTAGAGTTAACTTTTCACCTAAATACATTTTTGAAGCTTTTGAAGAGAAATCTTCTTAAGCACGTTTTAGTGTCACAGGTGAAAACAAGTACTTAATACTTATTTTAAGCATGATTCCACAGATGTTTAGACAAATTGTATACCGTCGCAAATCCATCATACAATTACAACGAAATAAAGCAAACTTGACTCCAGTCAGAATTCTATGGATTAAAAAAACTTACAATCCGTGGTCTTTTTAGGGTTCCATAATCAAAAATGGCAAAAAACGGAACTCTTATAGATTCGCCATGTTTGTCAGTTACGCTAATTACTCACTTTTTACTGAGCCGTGTGAAAATCGGGTGCAATATGCTGTTTATATCTGCCGGTAAGATAAAATCGGAGTTCTACATATCCAGGCAGCTTACCTACTAAAAACTGTGCGAATTTTTGCGACGTTTCATTCATTTATCCTATGTCTGACATATATTCGCGACTCCATCGGTAATTTCGTGAACTACTTCACTAAGCTAATTACTGCCTACTATCGGTAAATAAAGTCTCTTACTGGAGGCAATCTTCACATTACGCCATAACAACCCTCAAATTCATTACTGTTTTCTTAACCTGCAAAGCAAAACGGAAAGAAAAGATATAAGCGCCTGCAATGAGCCCCGATATTTTAAACAGTAAAATGAAAGATGCAGAAACATTTACCTACAAAACTACCACATCAACAACGGCCCTTCTCGTCACCTTTCATGCTATTAGCATTACTCACAAAGCTTTTAAAAAACTTTGACGCTCGTATACGTTGTGTGCCAAATAAAGAAGCAGCTAATCCAGGTAGCACAAAGGCTACGTGTGACAAATAAAGGATACAAGCTAACTACTGTTAGTCCTGTTCTATCTGTTCGTGTTTCAGACAAGCTGCGAGAACACTAGACTAAGTGCAACAGTCCATTAAATTGGGTGTTAATCACTTGGGAGTCAAGTATATCGGGTGTATGCTTATTTGTTTAAGTTGAATTGAGATTTAGTGCGATGCGCTTTAGGTAACAGGAAATAAGTAGGTAGGTACATTGTTACAGACGTACACAAAATAGATATAAGTACATTGTTTATACTGTCTCGTTTTTAGTTAACAACCAATCCTTGACTTTAGTCAAAAAAGGCTTCGCTGGCCTACCACATTACAAATTTTACTCATAAAGCAGAACGCTCAAATTAGCTTATTTTATAAAAAGAGACACTTCAATTCAAACTCAATCACTCAGGAATATCATAAAGATAAAATAAGCCTTTGACGTTTATTGTCAACACTTGTTTAAATCTCTTTCTGTACAATTACAATTGCAAACATACAAACGGTCCACCTAATCACAAAAGGGAGCCCCTCGCGCGTTGAAAATTCAAACAACATGCAGGGTTACTCGGTTTTAGAAATTGTAGTAATATTTGCGTACAGAACTGGCGTGGCCAAGTCCCACAAGTATGATATCTGATGCATTATCCAAAGACCCATTGGTGTAAACTCCGTTTTTTAACTCTCTTACAGTCTAATCCTATAAACATGTTATTTGAAGACAACTAAAAGGTAATAGATTGTGCCATAAAGTAATAATTTACTTCAAATCTATTACACTGATTAATAAATTAAAATTGTTTGTTGTAAATTAGTCATGTTTTCTTATATGACTTAGTTTTTGAAAGTCGAGTACCGACACTGAATCAATCATGACAACATTCTTTACTAGTCCACCAACAGTCATCCAAATAACAATTAACTTTATCTTTGACTTAGACACAGAACAATAATACCAGTACTACCGTTCATATAATGTATTCATATTTTATATTCCTCACATATTACCTACCTTGCAAACTCGGCGACTGTTAGGTATTTTCGGAGTTTGGTTCCAAAACTAATGAACCGCATTAATTTAGATTGGAAGGCGACTGAAATTCTCCCGGGGCATGGCTACCCTCTGGCTAATAAACTAATAAGTACGTGGATATTCAAGGAACATTGTCGCAATATGGTAAATTGCACTTTTTTTGTTCTTGTGTCAACTCTGACTAGGGTAATGATCAGTTTGTTAACCAGCCAGTGATTGCTTGGCTTAAAACTATTTATTCGCAAAGATTAAAGAAGGGCATAAAAAATGGCACGTGGCCCATCAGCCGTGATAAAATAATGACATACCACTTCACCATGCGCGCATATGCCTTATTCGCGTTAAAATTTTCTTATTGCAACTTGCTCACGACGGACTGTGAGATTTGTGTCATATTTCAATCTGCACAAGACTATTTTTGCTTATTTCATATAACGTTGAATACCTAAATAATATTAAAGTACTCTTATTACACTTCATTTATCCTTTATTTGTATTGTTGTTATAAAAGTATTGTCTGGTAGGTATATCGCCTATGAGGATCTTTAGCTGTAAACTTCAACCTTTCTAACACAACGCCAGTAAAGATAGCTTATATCCTTCTAAAGATGGGTCGAAACGAACGTATGCGATATCATGCCATATTGGGATGATGACCATTGGGATGACTACCTTCACTATAGGACTTCATTGACTGCTTAATATCAGATGGCATACAGTCCAATTGATATGCAGAAATAATATAAAACAGGTATTATTACTCAATAATGATCGTTAGCTTTTTTTCGTTTCGTGTGCTATTTTTCGAGTGATTGAACGATGTCCTGAAACAAGAATTAAACCCGACAGCTTTACGTTCCCTTCGGAGCAGGTTACGAATTTTATGTTAATGATACAACAAGCGATTAGGTACCCATCCAATAAGTGAGTACAAAAGTTGCTTCACTTCACCGTCTATTACAAATGGCAAGTGAAGTCGCGCTATAATTGCTACCGATACACATACTATACTGATTGATTGGATTTGAAAATATTATACACACAAATGATATATACCTATCTTAGTAGACTTGAAGAAATCATTATACAATAATATTTTATAATGATTTACTTACAAATAAACGTAGGTGAATTGCTGCATTGTCATTTATATTGTAACGGTTTAATTCTACAGACATGCGAGTTCAAGACTATTGAACAATTAATATTGTATATCGATAGACACATAATTTAGTGCATATCATAATATATGGAGACGCTATTAAGTGCGGTTTCCATTCATTACTGAATACGCAGAGTTATTGGGGAATATAAGAATATCTTAGGCCTGGTTACTGCTTCATTAGTAATGCTACATTACAGCACTAGTTATGTTATTGAGGCGGGTAAAGCAAAGCAACTTTCTGTCACCTGTATAATTATAATCTTGCGTTACTGACTGACTGTCAGACAACAAAGACAGCTAAACCTACTGGGCGCAAAAAGCTGAAGTTTGGCTGAAAATGTGTTTTCCTTGGGGAGCATAGAATCATGTAGGTCGCACAAGATGAAGGTTTTTGGCAATTCCCACCCTAAGTGGATAAAATAATCCACATGGGCGGCGCTGTAGGCGAAGTCTTGTTTGTTATAAAACTACTACTACTACTGGGTATTATTATTATTATTCCTCTTTATTCATTATTTTCTCATTATTTTACATAATTAAATCACTTTAATAAATTAAAAATAACATTTAACCATATAAAATAGGACCACGGAGACCCACCGGTACCGGGCACAGGGACCAAGCTACCGGTGGTTAGGGCTCCACAGAGAGGAACCTTCGAACTATGCGCGTCGTGTCCAACAATACTGCCTTCTGTATGGAGGACTTGATCCAGCCGCCTAACGAGAGCCTCTTGAGATGGTGGTGGAGGCTCTTGGCAATGAGACCATTAATACGACTATCGGTACAATGATCGCCGAGTCCACATCCCACATGTCGACAATCTCGTGAGCCAGGTCCAAATACTTGATTTGCTTGTCTTTTTCGGCCTTCACGAGATTCTCGTCATGGGGAATAGTGACATCAACGATCATTGCAAGGCGTTCTGATCGATCTATCACCATGATATCGGGCCATTTTTCCGATCGGGGATGATAGATCGATCCCAGTACATAGTGGCACGGCCATTTTCGAGAACAGGATCGGACACATACCTGTAATACGGCACTTTAAAAGTTCAAAGGTCACAAGGCCATATTTTAAGGCAAGCTGCTGATGGACGATCCTGGCTACTTGATTGTGTCTGTGCAAGTATTCGCCGTTGCAAAGACGAGAACAACCGGAAACTATTTGTCTGAGAGATTCTCCGGGCTGGTGACACGCCCGACATATGTCAACAGTCCCATCCTTCAGAATATACTTCCGGTAGTTATTCGTCATGACAACTTCGTCCATAATTGCACAAACAAAACTTCGGTCTCTGCAAATAGATCACCAAACCGTAGCCAGGCAACTGATGACATGAAGTCTACATCAGACCTATGTAAGGCCCGATAAAAACGTCCATGCAACTCCTTGCCTTTCCATGCCTCCCTGCGCTCCTCAATACTTAGTACAACAGGTTTGCGCCAGCTCTGGTTTGCCAGACCCAACGGGGTAATCCGTTGTCTACAGCAACAATATCACGATGCACACCCGTGTCCGTCTTGAGAAAATATTCTCTAAGATTGTACACCTCGCGGCTGTGGAGGTCCTTAGCACTTAAGAAACCACGACCACCACATTTCCGCGGGATGTACAACCTCATTATTGACGACCGCGGGTGATGCATTCGATATTCAGTCAATAGACAACGGACCTTTCTGTCCAAGGCGTCCAGTTCTGATTAAGGCTTCCATCCCGGGAGTCTCGGTCTCAAAAATTTCGAGAGTCTCGACGATTTTGCGGTGTTTTCGAGACTCGAGACTGCTGCCTCCAGTTTTCGAGACTATCGAGACTTTTGAGACAAATAATAACCGTTATTAAAAAATCTCGTGAATTACCGTGGTTACCTAAAAAAAAGACGACCAGGCTAAGAAAGAACTTGCCAACAGCTTTTCCTGACAGGGTTTTCGCAGCCAACCCTATAATTATCATCGTGTTCGCAGTGAAGTAACGCTAATTTGTATATAAGATTTGTCTATTAAACAAATTCCGTTATCCACCAAGGCCTAACACCTCAGGCGTGGAGTGGGAGTGTGGTGGATCTGTTTTTCAAAAAAGGTGACAAAATCTTGTTGAAAAACTATACACCCTTTTCACTCCTGAGCCACGTCTACTCGACGATTTGCAGCCACCGGAACAAGCCGGGTTTCGAAAAGGCTACAGCACCGTAGACCACATCCATACTGTTCGGCAGATTGTACAGAAGACCAACGAATACAATCAGCCGCTGTGTATGGCTTTCGTGGACTACGAGAGCCTTCGACTCCATCGAAACCTGGGCGGTTCTGGAGGCTCTGCAGTGGTGTCGCATCGATTGACGCTACATCGAGGTGTTGAGATGCTTGTATGACACGGCTACTATGACCATCCAGCTCCAGAAGTAAAACTAGCCCCATCGAATTGCGCAGAGGGTTAAGGCAGGGGAATGTAATATCCCCTATGCTCTTCACCAACGCACTTGAAGACGTCTTTAAGACGCTGGACTGGGCTGAACGGGGCATAAACATTAATGGCGAGAACATATCCCACCTTCAGTTTGCCGACGATATCGTCATCATGGCAGAGAGCCTGGAAGAGCTGAGCGAGATGCTGCACAGCCTAAATGGAGCCTCTCGACGGGTCGGTCTCGGCATGAACTTGGAGATTATGTTTGAATATTAATTAAGATTATGTTCAACGAATACATTGTGCCGGGACCGGTTTATGTCGACGGATCGATGCTCGAAGTTGTTCAAGAGTATGTCTACCTTGGGCAAGTAGTCCAGCTTGGTAGAAACAACTTCGAGAAAGAAATCGAGCGCAGGATCCAGTTGGGTTGGGCAGCGTTTGGCAAACTACGTCGAGTTTTCTCTTCGCCCCTACCGCAATGAAGTTGCATATAATGTTTTATTCATTATAGTCGTATCTTAAATGAAAAGTCAAATATATTTTTTTTATACTTTTCCTAGTCTGGGCAGGAATTTTTTGCCAACACACTCGCGATATATATGTTTTACATGCAAAATTTAATATAAAATACTTTTCCTGCGTGAACGAGATCGGTGAATGTCGCTATTCTACGGATCTTAGGCTATCATCAGATCCTTTCCATCTGCAAACAAATTGGATGTATTTTGCTTCCTACGTGCCTATTACAAAATAAAAAATACTTGTATGTATTTACATTATTTAAACTGATTATATTAACTATCTAAATCCCTAACCTATGAGTTGAAAAACTTTTTTCTAAAGAGTCTCGAAAGTGTCATTTCTCCCGGGAATTTCGAGACTGGGCTGAGTCTCGGAATTTTTCCCGGGACTTGAAAATGTATCGAGACTGGAAGCCTTAGTTCTGATTGAGTCCATCTGAGTATGCCGAAGGAATACGCTAAGACTGGCATGGCCCAACCATTATAGGCACGCACCCTGTTGCCGCCTGATAAAAATATTTTCAGTATTTTCTTCAGGCGGCCAAAGAAGCGCTCCCGCAATGATTGTTTCATGGCAGTCTCAGCAATACCTAAGGCCTGCGACATACCCAGATACTTGTAAGTCTCGGTCGCAGATAGAGATCTAAGTTGTGTGGAATCTGAAAACTCTATTCCATGAGATTCCACAATCCCACCTCGTTTTAAATTATTGCTGTAAAATGTTATGAAGCTTGTGGGAATGATTTGATGTTGTGTGTAATGATTTTATTCTCTAGTCCGATGCTGTGTCACAATGTTTACGCTTAGATAAAACATAATTTTAGAGATTTTGGACTTTAGGTATATTCTCATATATCTTATAATTAATCTTTCGTTTGCTATAAGGCGCCCAATCACTAGGTAGTAGACCTTCGTTTGAGTCCCACAATTATAGTTCTGCATAAATCTCTTGGCAATCGGAAAACTGAGAGTTCTTCGTATTATAAATAGCAAACACGTGCGAAGTCTGCCAACCTGCACTTCTTCAGCAAGGTAGACTATGAACTAACTTTTCTCATACTGAGAAGAAACACATGGCCTACAAGTTAAGTTCTCGTAATCCATATCAGATCTATCAATCCGCCATCTAATCACATTCGAACTGTTAGTGAATTGACAGACAATTGACGTAACGTACTTAAGTTACGACGGATGTAATTAAGTGTCGTGTGTAACCACATGCTTACGTAAACGTGCTAATCTGTCTACGGCTGTCTCAATGTCAATTGCTTACAAAGGTGAACACGTCTATAGGAGATGAATAGCATAGAGTAAAGCGAATATAAAAGCTCATCATAGTGCCCTAAAAGGTTTTCAGTTGTAAAACTAATACAGTAGGTACAGCTCAGAAATTAATATCAGTTGCTTCACACTTTTACTACAAGGCCATCAAGGCAGTATTTTCTTAATACATTAGTACTCTCATGTAGTTCGTAACAGTGCTCATACAATGCACATTCATCAGGCGCTACGGCCCAGAAACAACATGCATCTCAACTTGTAAACTTTTACAAACACGTATAAATTGTAGAACAACTAAAATTGCACGTCTGCGAAACTTAGCCGTGTGCATTTGGAATACATTAGAATTATTTAGGAGTGTTTTCTGCTGCAAAAATATGTGGTAGATTCGCATTATTTTGTGGTGACGATAATTTTTGGTTTTATGCTTTACATCCGCATGGGTATCACTAAAATAGTTCCATCTTATTGGATGTAATAATTTAGGAGGTTACTTTTTGGTATACATTTTTTACTCGTTGATTTATACTGGACTCTCTTTTTATCATAAGTTAATCTTTGATGGTTGATTTGATCATGCTAGCAAATTCATACCGTTAGGTACGACTTTGCTAACACTACTACTACCGTAGGTACTTTTCTATTAGGATAGAACTCCTTGCCTATTAGTTTTGATGGAAATAATTTAGGGGCTTCTCAATTCGTACTAAGGCTCTTGACTAAAAGCAGTCAGTTAATTTGCCGATTATTTATCTCTTTTTCTGATTTTCTGAAAATAAATTATCATAATATTAAATTACAACGGACATATCGTTTTTACGCACCTCTTTGTCAAACAACTGAAGTATGAAACAATGGTGCATATGCAGTTATTGCTAATTAATGTATGTATTCTACGACATAAACAAGGAAACTGCATATTAACGTCGTCAGTAATTGTGACGTCACGTTAAACGTCTTGCACTATTGCACAATGCATATAATGAACGTCTTGAATGTACGAACAAGGGCTATATACCTTTATACCAGTAGGTATACTAGGTATATATAAAATTCTTGCGTTACTCAATATCTGACAGACAACACACTGCTTGACTGTAAGCTGAAATTTGGCATTTATATCTTCCTTGGGGACCGTAGGGATACATTAAAAAAGGATATCCCGAAATTCACACGGGAACGGGAAGAAACTATTTAATTAAAATAAAATGTGCAGGCGTAGTACTTTATTTTATTATTATTACTAGCTGACCCGGCAAACGTTGTTTTGCAATTTTTTTTTTTTAAATAGATGTTGGCCGATTCTCATAGATACCGGATAAGCACAAAAAATTTCATCAAAATCGGTCAAGCCGTTTCGGAGGAGTATGGGAACGAAAACTGTGACACGAGAATTTTATATATTAGATTTATTGTTCTAGCGGTGGGAATTCCGCCCCTCAATGGTTTGATTTTGAAGCTGGCGAAGAAGTCGTATAAGACTCTCTCTAAAGCTGTTCGGAGCCTAGTTACTAGAGCCACCGCGGTGTCCTCTAAGTCCTGGTAGCGACACAGTCATGCAAATCACGGTAAGCAAACCATACCGTGACCCCACCGGAATCTGCGGGTCCGTTTGGTTCTAAAAGGCTCCGATCATGACGGCATTGTTTAAAGTCGAATATGAAATATATTTTTTTAAAGAATATCATAATTTATTAACTTTAATAAAATCGTCATGCACATAAAAGTAAATTGCTAAGTACTGCATTAAATTGTCAAGAATACGTCAATATCATGGTAAATCCAGGTTTTATATAGAAAAAACACAACTTAAAACAGTACTTCAATAATTTCTTGTCACTATTACAGCATCATCAATAATAGAGAATAAAATAATCTGTAAAATATTTTATTAATCACTTACAACATCATCAATATTACAAACTAAATATATATTTAAATTAATTTATGATTCAAGTTTGTTTCGATCTGTAATTTGCTTATAATCATAATAAAATGGCCTGTCATAGCCTCGAATAGCTATGGGGACATATTCTCTATTATCTGCCGAGCCTTTACCATTGGACAAATAACCAGGCAATATTCTATAAAACATGTTACGATATGGGTCATATTCAGTGCGGTACGGGTAGAACTCGGAACGGTATGGGTAAGATTCGTCAGGATAGGGGTAAGACTCATCAGGGTAGGGGTAAGGAAATTGATATACACGGGATTTGAAATCTGCTAGTTTATATTTGACTTCTTTGATTGGTTCCGCATCTATGATTCGATACTGGCCACTTCTGTCCCAATGTGCTTTGCCATAGACAGTAGCGATAAATATAGAAAGAATTATGAATGATCTCATCTGCGAAAAAAGAAGAAAATGTTATGCAATATTAGATTAACGAAAATAAAAATATCGTAGGAATCATTTAATTACTTAAACTCATAAATGAAAAAATACAAATGCACCATCTATTATATATTTGAGTAGATCTAATAAAATATTTTGCTTTTTATTTTTATTTTATATACATTATTAAACTCCAAAACAAACCTCCGATTAACTAAACACTTAAAATTTTCTTTAGGCACAGAAATTAAATAAAAAATCCCAAAAAAAATACCCGAAACCTTTTAATTCAAGTACATTAAGTAGATATTAAGTAAGGTCTGAAGAGAAAATTATTTTTTCTCAAGTGAGGTCGTGTTGAAGTGGTTCGTTTATAATTAGACATACTTGGTGCGGGATATAAAAGTACCGCCAAAATTTCATCAGAAGATTTTTTTAAATATCGTATTTTCATTCTATCATTTCCTTTTAAATGTTAAGTAAACGCTCAATCTACCACTTACAATTATTATTACCGTTGCTGATTAAGTCTTGGATTAAGGATTTACACTTTAAAAACAAATTGTAAGTAAGTACCAAATTTGCAAATAAAGTTCCGAAAAAATCTAGTCTTACCTTGATGCAGTAATATATATCAAGTATAAAAAATATTTGTTAATTTATTGGTTTTATAGTCGTTGTAAATTGCTTTGTCGATTATGATTAGGCAGTTCATTTGTTGTATGCTCAAAGTATTTTTAATTGATGTCTTTATTATGAGACATATTTTTCGTATTGCATAATTCTATTCATTTAAGCGAATGGTTTGAAATGAGACGTGTTGATTTGAACGTACGACACTTGTCAAAAATTTGAGGTTAATTAGTCATCATAAAAATGTTTTTAAATTCTAAACACGTCTGTTTAAATAAATTAAGAACTTTTCGTTATACTGTTTCATGGAAATTTCCTAAAAGTGGTTCACTAACTTCAAAGTAACAAGAAAGAGCAATACGCTATTGAAATATTCCATTTCACGAATTGGCAACAGGTAAAACATAAAGCTCATGCATTCATACAATTCATAATGAAATTGCGCCTCAATTGAAATGCATAAAACCGAAATAAAACGAAAAGGTGACGTGAGGTGAAACCGCACGGTTTCATATAAATCCCTCATGTTTATTTCCTACCTCACCTGCGCCATAATTAATTGAAGCTTTTATAAACACTCCCTGTATATCGATGTCTAGCCTCCCCCTGTGGCCATGATGGCTTAAGTGAAGAGAGAGATAATTATTGGCTGCAGATGCATAATTAAAGCAGTGAAATATTTTGTCGCTGGTTTAGACATTTTATACTGTGTTAAACAGATGTCTAGCGAGTAAGATTATTGGTATGAAACAAAATTATTTATTCGTTAGCATTATATGTACCTATGTTTGCCCAGTGACATGTCCTCCCTCCCAATAAAAGTAAAATAAACGCGTAGATTTTAGGGTCGAATTACTCCTTCCCCTAAGTTCCAAACTCGATCAGTAGAGACCTATAAATTCAAATATATTTTTTAGATAGAATATAAAAATACATTAAAGACAACATAAACTGAACCATTAACTAGCATTTTAAACAAATATATAAATTATGATTATGATTTTAGTACCAATTGGATAAATTGTGTTTTCTTTTCAAATGTCTCGATTGCAAATTAATGCTTCAGATCTGTTATACACACAACACAAAATGTAAGGTAGAATTTAATTATTTAAAAACTTTAATTAATTATGAAGAAAAGCTACCTTTCGTTCGCTCACCGTTTGTACTACACCCGTAAGGATAAACTAGGCACTATAGCAAAATTGATGGCAGAATGCAGCGCCCATTAACTCTCAATAGATTTTCTTCGAGCTCCAAGGAAATTCTTCGCACACCTGACATTATTTATTTACAACGAATTACAGTGTAGTTACGCAGTCAACTTTATTATAAACATGTCTTGTTGTTTAAGTAAACACTTGCGAGCATTTTTCATAAAATGTATTAAAATTTTCCTGGTTTCAATTTTATTGGATATTTCCTTTGTCACTATTTCGAACAAGGTAATAATAAAAGAATGTTGGAAAAGGGATTTAATTATGGATTTTATTATTATAGACTCACGCCTCTGCCTATCCCCGAATGGGTAGGCAGAGGCGTAGGTAATATAACACCCACATTTCGCCATGAACATTTTTAGTCCAACGTAATAGGGGGCGAGCCTATTGCCGTTACCGGGCACATCACCTGACTCCGCTACGGAGAGTTCAGAAAAACCCAGCAACACTTTTGCCCGACCCGGGAATCGAACCCGGGACCTTCAATCAGCAGTCTCATACGCTATCCACAGGACCACGGAGGCATATTGTTATTTTTGTGAAACCATTAATTTAACTTACAGTTCCAATTTCATCTATAAAATGAATAAATAACACGGCACAAATAAATAACAGTAGTTTTGCCGTATCCGCAGGTTTGAACAAAGAATGAAGTCTTGTTACCTAGTCTTGTCTATTACCACACCTTAATGTGATCGATGGGCGGTACTACCTCTATTTGCCGCCACTGTTTGACTGCAAGTCCCGTTTCGATCCATTATTAACTGGTTTGTCCCAAGAGACGGCAAGCGGTTGTAGGCACCGGTGGTACTTGTAAATTGGCGAAGCATATATCGTAGTCGTGCTGAAGTTTGCGCGCTGTCTGGTGAACGTTCGATGTTATGCGTGCATTGACAGGAAATTAATTTTGTGCAGAATGTGTATGCAGGGATCTCGGACCTTGTTACTAAGATGGTTACTAACTACCTTCGGGGAGCGACTCATTTGAGTCCTTACTCACAATGCCTCACAAAAGGTATATTACAATAATTTGAATGGAAGTCTTATAACAAGTGGTACAAGTGTGATTTTAATGCACATTGCAAATTCTTCCAGAAGAGGTATTCTTTTAATATACACACGTCAGATATCCAACTCATTTTGCCACTACATTCAATCCGGCAGCACATAACACTACGAGTTTTTTGAAGGTACGTTTGAACAAAATCTGTCATTTGACATCATTGTGAGTGGACGTGCTACTGGACTTATTCTTGATTTATTTTCTAAAATCGTGTTAAAAGTGAGTTTATAATACAAATAAGTAACTTACAAGAAACTTAAGTGTTCGAGTGACGAAACAGTGATAAATATTAGTGAAATTAGACTTATTATTCGCAGTTTAAAGCTAGTAAACACTTCAACTGACAGTTAAATATTACAAATCATGCTAAAGTGAACTTTGGACTCATTAGTGTTAATAAAAGAATTGAACGAACTCATCCATACCACCCGTCTAAGAGAACCGTGGCAATAGATAATAGTGCATAAATTCGCAGCACACAGATAGAGGCTTCATAGCCAGGCGTTGAAGAGCGTCGCGTCTCCAGCGCAGCTTGTTTCAAGTTCGAACCCCGGTTACCGCTAATTTCTTTTTGTCATTTTAATTTTTTCAATTTTACTAATTTTATCTATAAAATTGCAAAATTCTGAATCATATTATTATACAAATGTCGTCGAAAACTGTTTGTGCCGGATGCCGTGGTGTTATTGATGGACGAGATTTCTTGAAATGTTACAAATGCGGCAAGATTTATGACTTACCGTGTGCTAACATATTGGATAAGAAGCAATACATTTCTATGAGTAGAGATCAGAAACTCAAGTGGGTATGTCACGAATGCAGGAGCAAACAGCCGAAGGTTGGAAATACTAACACTCCGGTACGCAACTTGAGGGATGAGGAATCGTCTGCCTCAGACGGTTCAGAAAATGTTACCTCTAGAAAGAAACCCGCTTGTACTGAACAGAATTCTAGTGATAGCCCTATTTCTACTGGACTTATGATTGACAGAGAGGAAGCATTAATATCGGCTATAAGCGAGCGTGTTCTTGAAGTGATAAGAACTGAACTACCGCAGTTGATAGCAGGTTTATTGCAGGAAGAATTAGCCCCTATTAAAAAGGATATAATGGAGTTCCGCGAGTCGCTGGACTTTATGAGTGAGAAACACGATGACCTTAAGAAAACCATGGAAACTCTTATGAAGGACAATACGTCATTATCAAAAGAAAACAACGCGCTTAAAACCAGGGTTTCTGAACTATCAGGACGCATAAATAACCTAGAACAACATTTACGTGAAAATAACTTGGAGATACAGGGTATCCCAGAGCATCACAATGAGAATTTGACGAATATTCTGGTTCAAAGTTCCCGTGTCGTTGGTCACAATTTAAAGGATGATGACATAGTCAAGTGCACGAGGGTGGCAAGGATCAACAAAGAGAGCAAACTACCTAGAACTATAATTGTTAAGTTCAGGAGTGTGAGGACTCGTGATGAATACTTCTCTGCAGTGCATAGATATAATAAGTCAAACCAGAAGGAGAAACTTAACACTGCGCTGTTGGGTATTGCAGGTGAAAGGAAACCAGTCTATGTGTCGGAGCATCTTTCTCCTATGAATAAATCTCTTCATGCATCAGCGCGCAAAAGGGCAAGGGAACTTGGATATCAGTTTGTTTGGGTGAGAAATGGGCGTATATTTGTTAAAAAAGCCGCAGATTCTGCTCAAATACTTATAAGAAGTTTTGAAAGCCTTAAGTTAATAAGTTGAATTTGTTATTTTCTCTTAATACCTTATAAGTGATATTTGTACCTTATTGTTGTTAATAATGTTACTGTCTTTAAACTATCAAAATGTAAGAGGTATGAAAAGCAAGGTTGTAGATATTTATAACGCAATCCAATGTAATAATTATGATATCATTTGCTTAACAGAGACTTGGCTTGATAATACAATACTATCCTCGGAACTTTTTGATGACAGATATTGTGTGGAGCGCAGATATCGCGATGCTAGGTTTCGTTCTCAGTATAGCAAGAGTCACGGTGGCGGTGTGCTTATTGCTTACTTAAAAAAGTTACAAGTTGTACTGAAAGATGATTGGGTATCCATGGATTTGAAAGATTTATGGATTCAAGTTGTGTTAAATGGAACTGTTGTGATAAATTTAGGTGTTGTATATTTGCCGGACTATTTAAGACCAAATATCGTCAGCGAATTCTTTGATAAATGTAGAAACCTACTTGATGGTGCCTCTAATCAGATAACATGTTTATTGGGAGACTTCAATTTAGGTAATGTTAAGTGGTCGGAATTAGACGGGTGTCCACTAAATTATAACTGTGAAAAGTCGAAAACCTTACATGATCTTTTTCATTTAACAACCATATACCAACTTAACCACACGACAAATAGTAATGGAAGAATCCTGGATCTGGCTATTACTGACTGCCCGGATCTAGTAAAAATTTTACCTGCTTTACCTATTAGTCGTATTGACTCACACCATCCGCCTTTTGAACTTATAGTAAGAATTTCTGTGCCCAATATTACACAAAATACAGCAATTAAAATGCTATGCTATAGAAAAACCAATTTCGAGGGCTGCAAAACAGATATTAACGGCATTGATTGGGAATCACAAGCGTCACTGTTATCTTGTGATGAGTTTGTTCAATATTTCTACAATAAAATTTATTCGATTATAGAGAAACACACACCAAAAACAAGAATAACGTCTAATCGTTATCCTATATGGTTCTCCAAGAACTTAATTAGGCTAATTCGGTCTAAACATAAAGCCCACTCTAACTTTAAACGATACGGGAATCCCCGCGATTATGATGAGTTTTCTATGCTTAGAGCTAGGGCCAAGGATGTGGCTAACCAGTGTTTTAGAGCTTACATTGAGCGAATAGAGAATGATCTTAAAATCAATATTAAGGCTTTTTGGCGGTACACGAAGGGAAAGCGAGTAACTAACAACTATCCAAGTAGTATGTTTTATTTAAACACTAGGAGTAATTCTGGGGAGGACATAGCTAACCTTTTTGCGAAATTTTTTTCGTCAGTGTACAGCTCTAATTCGAGTAACACGAGTAATTACATTCCCAATTTTCCAGCGTCTAATTATCCTATTGGTACGGTATATATACCAAAAACCGATTTGGAAAATAAATTGAAGAGCATAGACTTGGGCAAGGGTAGTGGAATTGACGGGATTCCGCCTATATTTATTAGACTTTGTGCATCGGCGCTGGTAGAACCCCTTTTCATAATATACAATAAGTCAATAAATGAAGGTACATTCCCGGAACTATGGAACAGGGGTGTTACGTATATTCGCGTCCGCATCCGTAAATGCGGAACATTCGCATTAATTTAGACATCTGCATCCGCATTCACATCCGCATCAATCAATGCGGAGTTTTATACGGATGCAGATTCACATCAACAAGTAACTACATGTAAAGAAAGTGGGCGGAGCCAGAGTGGCACGTGCTTCGCGTTTGGTTTGGAAATGTTCTTCTTTGGAAAATAACAACTTATATGCAATTTGAAAATATTTAGATTCTCGCTATAAGCGTGATTTTTTCAAACCAGTTACCGAAGAAAAATAAAAGATTAAATAATGAAGATGGTAAATGATGTCGTTACTAATTCTAATGAGAATGGGAGATTCTCTCGATCCTGAACCAGCAACTTCCTGTACGGGTAAGAAGACTTGCTTAAAAAGCGATCTTGCCATGGTCTTAGATTCATCGAGCAAAGATTAACGTGAAGGAGAACTAGACAACAGTAGCCCCGATGCTCTTAACCGCAAAGAATTAGTTACCTATTTATCGTGACGAGAAAAGACTGGATTATGATGAAAATTTACTTAATTGGTGGAAAGTTAACCGTTGTGAATTTAAAATTCTCTCCAAATTAGCATGTAGATATTTATCCCCTTCACCAGCCAGTTTTCCCAGCGAACAACTACTTGTTTAGTGGACCTGGGTTAATAGGTATAATCCACTTAGAAACAGGATGGAAGCTGAGAAGGCTGCAATATTTCTATTTATTAAATATAATTAACCAATTTTTATGATTATAATTATTAAACAAAGATTTTTTATAACGAAACTCGAAGCTCAAAATTCTGTTGTGTCACAACTCATAAGTAAAACTAAAAACATGAGCATTTTTTTTTCTAAAATATGATTAAATAAATAAAAAGTTAAAATTAAATTGATTTCCAGTTATTTATGTATTTCAAAAATTAGCTTTTTAAAAGCGCAAAATCCGCATCCGCATCCGTATCGCATCCGCATCCGCATCGAATCCGCATCCGCGGATGTGTACTTCTAATAATCCGCATCCGCATCTGCATCCGCGGATGTCTAAATTCTCGCATCCGTAACAACCCTGCTATTCCATAGTATGGAAGATTGCCAAAATAACACCTATATACAAATCTGGAGATAGAAGTGATGTCTCTAATTACCGCCCTGTTTGTATACTCAGCTGGTTTGCCAAAATTTTTGAAGGGTACATCTACAAGCATATATATGCTCACTTGAAACAACAACTGAGTCCCCGACAACACGGTTTTATTTCTGGCAGGTCCACTACCAGTAACCTCTTGAGTTACACACATTATTTATGCTGCTCATTCAATGATAAAAAGCAGGTAGATTCTATTTACACTGATTTCTCCAAGGCGTTCGATCGTGTCAATCATTTTATATTACTTGCAAAGGCTCAGCATTTAGGAATTCATGGCAATTTACATCGATGGCTATCGTCTTACTTACTAAATAGGACGCAATTAGTTGCACTCAGTGGGTATGAATCCGTGCCTTTTTTGGCCACATCTGGAGTTCCGCAGGGATCCAATTTAGGGCCTCTTTTATTTTTATTATTTGTAAATGATTTATTATTTCAATTTAATAGTGAATGTTTAGCTTACGCAGACGATTTAAAGATCTTTAGGTGTGTCTCTGACTATGAGGATTGTAAAAAACTTCAAGCTGACATTGATACTCTTGTGCATTGGTGTAATACAAATTCAATGTCCCTTAACATCAAAAAGTGTCAGATTATCTCCTTCACTAAAAATAAAAGGCTGCTGAATTATGCATACCATATAAATTGTGTTAGCTTAGAGCGTGTACTTGTGGTGAGAGATTTAGGGGTGATTTTTGATTCAGCAATGTCCTTCAAACCTCAATATGACCATATTTGCAGCAAGGCCCACCGTATGCTATCTTTTGTCTTAAGGAATGCGAAACCATTCAAGGAGGTTGACTCTTTGTTGATCCTCTACAACTCGTTAGTAAGGAGTATAATTGAGTACTGTTCATGCATTTGGTCACCTATATACAAAACTCATATTGATCGAATAGAAGCAGTGCAGAGACGATTTGTTAGAGCGTTATGCTCCAAGTTGGGTCTGAGACGAAAGATTCACGCTTACAGTGATCGTCTCCAGCGGCTCAAAATGATGAGCCTTGAAAGGAGAAGGAGGATGAGTGATTTGTGCACCTTGCACAAGATTATAAATGGCTCAATTGATAGCCAACTTATTGAAAAGCTTGACTTTAAAACGCCAACGCGATCTGTGCGCATCCCCAAACTGTTTTCTATACCTGCTACCAATAATAATGTTTCGCAGAATAATCCAATATCACGAATGTGCTATCAGTACAACTCTATTTGCTCAGAATTTGATATTTTTCACGACAGCTTGTATGTGTTTAAATGCTCTTTATTAAAAGAAAAGATATCTGTACTATAATTCTGAAAATTAAGATTGTAACTCAAGCATTATATAAATTCTCATCATATTTTTATTTTTCTCTTTTGTTTTACTTAACTTTAACTATTTTGCATGTATTCACGTTTATTCTCACAGATTCTTTATAATTAATGAATGATGTGTATAGTTATAATTGGACATCAAGTCTAAAACTATTGTATTGATCTGGTTTTTGTAATCAAGCTTGATTTGTTGTCTGTTACTATACCTATGTGAAAAAATAAAATAAAAATAAATAAATAAAAGGCGAAACACTCTGATCTCTCAATATGTCACGTCTCAACAACTAGCACAGTCAGCATTCGTGCTACGACGATTCTATTTATTTTATTGATATTTTTGACACCCCATCGACAGGTAAGATTCGTATTGGCAGAAAATAACTACGGGAGTTTTCATTTATTTTATTGATATTTTGTCACTACACGTTTACGTGACAAGTAGGACAGGTGCACACTACTGTAATGGATATTGCATATTGCTGAAACTTGAACGATGTCTGAATCGAAGGAACAAAGCTGTTACTTTGACTGGAAACTTTAGAACGATGACTTAAGTTGAAACTGTTTTGAAGTATTCGTGTTTCGAGACAAATTTATTTCTAGTATATGCAAATAAAGTATCAAAGAAAGTTCAAATAAGTAAGGTTTTTAGTTTCAAAAATATTCTCTCTAAACATAGTGATTCTGTTCTGACTTATTGAGTAATTTGCTTTAAAAAATGCAACTTTGTGTGTTTTACTAAAATACAAAAAAAAGGACAGTAGATATATATCAACTTTATCTAAAGCAAAATTCAATGTAGGATTCCTCCGTTTGCCAGTCAACAAAGTAGAGGCATTAAAAGAAGAACACTGACAATCAACTCACAACTGATTTGATTGGAAAACCAATAAACTGCAACGTTACGAAGTTACGATGTTTTACAGCTTGCATCTGCGAGAAAGCTACAATTCAATCATTAAACCTTTGGTAATCTTTAAAAGTATCGATTTATAAATATGCAAAGTGATTTATTTTTATACATTCTCTTAACCACTAACAGAGGTATTAGAGATTAGGTTTATTTGAACTTCGTATGTAGAAGGCGTGACCAAAGCTGAAATGAAAAGATAAGATGGCATAACATAACAATTAATAATTCTATAAATAATTAGTGATATTGTAAGTAGAATAAATGCTGTAGAAATGAGAGCACTGAGAAGTATGTGTGGTGTGTCTTTGACTGACAGAGTAAAGAATAGGGTAGTTTCCGGGGTCAAAATAATTACATTTTATTTAGTCCGTATTTTAGACTATAAAAAATATTAGACAAGTATTTTTTCTTTTTTCGATTAAATAAAAAATAACAAAGATATAGCCCATTAAAGTTACGTGTGACGTCACCCCGTGCGAAAAAATGCAGCACGGCGTGACGTTATACGTAACTTTAATGAGCTATATCTTGGTCATTTTTGGTTTAATTTACATATAAAAAAATACGTATCGCTTATTTTTGAATAATCTAAAGGACGGACTTATAATTTTTTTTTCGTCAACTAGCCTATTGTGTGATAAGAGAGTGTTGTGGGGTAAAAGAAGATGTAGTGACAAGCATCGAGAAAGGTATGCTAAGGTGGTTTGGGCACGTGGAGAGGATGGATGACGAAAGATTGACCAAGCAGATATACAAGGCAAGTTTGAATGGGACAGGGCAAAGGGGAAGACCTAGGCGGACATTCTCTGACCAGATTGGAGACATCCTTAAAACAGGACAGGTTAGAAGTACCCTGAACAGAAGAGCATGCATGAGGAATCTGATGGGAGTGAATGAAGCAAGAGAGATACGTCAGGATCGTTGCAAATGGCGTTCCTTTGTCTCTGCCTACCCCTCCGGGAAACAGGCGTGAGTCTATGTATGTATGTATGTAAGCCCGTTCAAAATGTTTGCTATTTCACATCCATTATTTGCAACTAGACTGCAGCAAAGAAAATTGCTAAAACCTATTATAATAAAAGCTGTGGTTGTAGTAATTGCAATTTTAACAAACAATTTTAGTTACGAGAGTATTGCAAAAATGTATGCTAATAAAAATCGCTGGTCATTGTTCTCATATGCAAACTTCGATAAAATTTAAATTAGTTTATACAGTGCAGTGTAAGGCTACACTTTGCATTCATAATAGTTGAAATGGTTTTAGGTAGAAAAAGTTTTATTTTTATTAATAGACTCACGCCTGTATCCCCGAAGGGGTAAGCAGAGGTGTATTATTACACCCACATTTCGCCTTGAATTTTAAGTCCCACGTAATAGGGGGCGAGAATATTGCCGTTACCGAGCACATTGCCAGACTCCGTGCTGCTACTGAAAATTCGGAAAAAGACCAGTTACACTTTTGCCCGACCCAGGAATCGAACCCGGGACCACCGATCAGCAGTCGCATACGCTATCCACTGGACTACGGAGGCAGCAAACTTATTTCCATTTTGGACAAATGGTGATGAATGTTGACTCTCTCTCTCTTTAATTCGATATTTATGAAGAAAGCGTTTCAGAAATATTATAATAGCATCTGAAAGGCAGAGACCTTCCAGTGGGTCTGAGTAGGTATTGGAAGAACGAAAAATCTGGCAATTAAATTTTTAGATAGTTCAATTTATAGTAATTATCATAAAAAATATAAGGGACCACCAAGATGTGATTCCATTTCATTCCAAATTTAGCTGTACTAATTTATTAGCTCTCTTTTAATAGACAAAATAACTTCATCAATCGATTGTGTATCGGTTATACCTATGTAATAAAGAGTGCTAGTAAGAGATCAGTTCCCTACGGATACCCTTGACGGCTGATAATGAAGGTATGCCTGTTTACAAAGCTATCGAGACAGGTACAAGTACCCTGTAGGCACAAAGGGTTCTCGATGATTAAACATCTTCACCGATTAGTCTTTCTAGGCTAAGCCTACCTTACCTGGCTCTATAACTACTTGTCTAGGCCATCAGAAAAACTAAAAAATCTGTACAATTGTCAGTAACATATTATGTATTATTTATCCTACTATCAACAAGGATAAGATTTGGCTTTTCTACAAATGAATGTTGTATAAAATGTTGAATACTTTTGACGAGTATAATTTTAAATTCCGTAAGAAATCTTTGAATAAATCTGATTCAAATCATTTGATTGTACAGCACGGTATGGTATCGTAGCCGCGCCCTAATCACAGGGGAGACTAAGGAAAATTGGCAAAAGACAGAGGGTGCAAGTCTCCGTGCGGGGTACAAATGGGCTAGTTTTGGTGCATTACCAAGTCGGTGCAATTTTCTCTTGATTTTGTTTTCTTAAATTACCGCCGTTGTCTGTAGCCTGCCAGGTGTTAATAGAGATTTCATGGCCTGTGTTGTAAATTACAATGCTAATGGTGATGCAATGCTTTTTGAATGTTTGTGTTTATTTTCTTGCAGGCGTTTAGCAGCCGAATGTTTAAATAAAGCAACTTTTTTAATAAATTCGTAACGGACATTTTTTTTGTTACTATAGACGTACGACACATTTTTGATACATTTCGAATGTCGTACAAAACGGTGCGTGCGACCTAAAAGATTTTTCTAGTATCTATTCATACCCAAGAATAAGACTTGTTAAAACTTCACTTAACTAGTTTTTCTTCTAAACCCGACATTATCTTTTTGACCTTACATGACGCAGAATGAACCTGAAAATGTTTACGAATTTCTCAGATAAGATTTAATAGAGGGTAAAACAATATTCGAGTTTTTAATTAGCTTGTAGTGTCCCACTGCTGGGCAAAGGCCTTTCCCCTGGATTGCCATAAATCACGGCTATTTGCAATCTCTAGTCAGTCACTCTCAAATGCATCTACGTCGTTAAAATATAAAAGGCGAAAATGAAGAAAGCAATCCAAGGGATCTCCCTTGATTTGCTTTCTTTCAGTATCAAAGACAACAATTTCCTTCTCGAAATATTTCAAATATAGCTCTTTAATATTAATGTAACACATTTTGCCCTCCCCATAATCATTTTCAATAATATATTCCACACAATATAAATATACATCCATGGTTCTAAATCTAATCCATCAAGTATAATAGACAATATCGAGGATTGATTTTTACCCCTTGATTGAGGAGAAATTACTTTTGTGGTCTATTAAAATCTTTTTTATTTAAACACTTTAGGGTAGAAAGGTTTTGTATTCCCCTTTATCCTTGGGGATAAGCAGAGATTTAGGGATCACAACATGAGCTTTTTTAAATTAATGTTCACAGCAACAATATATTGTGGTTGCTTTTTGTCTTTAAAGAAAATACATGTAGGTTAAATTATTGTAATATGTATAATTCAAAAGTGTGATGTAAAAATACTTCTGATTATGGGCAATTTAACCAAGGACAAAATTGCTTTAATGTTGAATAATAATTAGTACTTAAATATCTGGACACTGTCTTAAAACAGCGTATTTAAATCTTAATTCTTCAAAAGTTGTATACATTAACGAACGTAATTATAAAACAACGTTAACTTCAAACAATTTAATAATTAAATTCCTGCATCATCTATTTCCGTAAGTTCAGTCGGCAACAAAAGTATTTGTAGAGCTTATCAATAATTTAACTCCCCTCAACGTCTACCCGTGACGTAACCGATCCATCATGGCCACCTGACGTACAAATTAAAACTTCCTTTCATTTTGTTAAATGGTTTTGGTCTTTAAAGTGTATATTATTTTTAAAATCCCGTTGCATGGTCTTATTTTTCCCGTTTTACCTATACAGAGTGTTGATATGCATTTGCAAAATATTTATATAATACAATATAGACAGTGTACTTGTGCACTACTCACCTAAAATTATTTAAAACAGTGTGCGATAATTTTAGCTCTTTACCTATGAAATTGCCGTTTTTCATTATAATAATAATAATAAATATTTTTATTTTCCATATTAAGCGATTTACAATAAATGTACAGATTCACATTAATCACATTTAGGTATATAAATCTCAAGCAATTAGATCCACTGGCACCCAAGCTAAGATCAAACTTGTGTTATGGGTGCCAGGTCTCTCTAGCAACTTTGATCATACTAACATTATAAGCTACACTACTAGGTTAATAATAAATAATTCAATTAATCATATATAAACCAACAAGATAAAAATAAAAATTAAATAAAAATTTACAGCCTCTTAGTGTATGTGTGTGTATGTGTGTGCGCGCGTGCGTGGGTATGCATGTGTGCGCGTGTGTGCGTGTGTGTGTGCGCACGTGTGAGTGTGTGTATGTATGTGAGTGTGAGCCTAAAAGTATTATATAAGCTTTTCCAACTCTTCATAGTCAAATTTTATGAGCCACTGACATTATTGTTTTACACTCCGATTTATTCAATGCATATATATTACATTCCCTATTTATCTTGTTGTACAACCGACTGCTAGTACCCGAAAATGTCTTTCAGCCAATTTAGTTCGATGACTTTCTGGCGGGCACACGCTAGTTGATCTACGCTTTGCCAGATAACTGTTATCGTATGTTAATGACATGTGTTTGCGCATTGTGGTATAGAGCACAAAAAGCTGTCTCACAGTCATGACTTGGCAGTCATTATACAGTTGTGTAGTACTATATCGATAGTGTTTGAAGCTCATGACCTTAATGACAGCCCTCTGCGCTCTCTCCAACTGCAGGAATTTTGTTTTTTGAGCACCTCCCCATACGGTTATACCAAAAGTCAGTATTGACTGGCACAAAGAAAAATATACCATTTTCAAAGTTTCAAAATCTGCTGAGTGTCTCAAGTTCTTAAAGATGGCAATAAGTGTTCTCACTCTGTTTGACAGTCCTTTAATTTGCTGATTCCAGGATATGAGGCTATCAATAATAATACCCAGATATTTGACGTTGGATGTTCTCGTTATTGGAAGACAACTACAGTGGGCAAATTGACTATCACAGGTATGAGCCTTGATGGTAAACGACTGATCGGGTTGGGTGGTAGGCTTGTTAGAAAAAGTAATGTAGTAAGTCTTATCGACGTTTAGGGTAAGTCCATTAGCTCCCAGCCAGGACATGACAATCTGAAGAGCCAATTCGGCTCGATCTTTGACCTGATTCCAGTCACCGCCTTGTATTAGAAGAGCTGTGTCATCAGCGTAAGTATAAATGCTGCAGTTTGGTATACGCAAGTTGCAAAGGCTGTTTAGGTAGACTAGGAATAAAGTCGGACCCAAGATTGAGCCTTGGGGAATGCCAAAAGATAACGGATATTCCTCGCTCACATATGAGCCAATTTTGACACATTGCGTACGTTCAGAGAGGTAACTTTTTACGAGCTCGAAAGCCACACCTCTAAACCCTGTTTTTTCTAATTTATTAATTAGAATAGGGACAGAGACAGTGTCAAATGCCTTTTTGAGGTCCAAGAAAATACCCAGGCACTTCGATTTAGTATCCAAAACTCTAACAGCATTATCCACAAAAGCGGCAACTGCATCTTCACATTATTTGCCTTTACGAAAACCATACTGATTACTTGATAAAATGTTACGGGTTTCCAAAAATTTCATAATACGATAATTAATCATCTTTTCTATTATTTTCGACAATGCTGGTAGAACTGATATGGGCCTGTAGTTATTGACACTGTCTCTGTCACCACTCTTGTGGATGGGTGTTACTACAGCTTTTTTTAGTGACCTCGGAAAACAAAAAAAACAGCTGTTTTCTCTGGTGGGTAATGTAATAGCTGGCAATAGACCGTGTGACGCTGTTAAATTTAGATACTCGTTAGAGTGTCGGTCATTGTTCAGTGGGCTAATGTTGATATTAATATCTCCCATGAGAAAAATGTTCTTGAATGTGGATACAGATTGCAATATCTTATTTAGACTATCTAAAAAATTTTCAGCATTACGATAGGAAGGTGGTCGATAAATAGCTATTATAACAGTGTCTGAGGCGATCTTACAGACAAGACAGTTTGCATCTGAAAACTGTGGCTCGGTTACACTATGATGTAAATCAGAACAAATATAGGCAACCAACCCATCGTTCTGATTGATTATTTTAGTTGTAGAATACGCTAAGTAACCTTGGATGGATGGAATATTACCTATTTTGCTTAACCAGCATTCCGAGAGTATTATGACATCACATCTAGTTTGCAGAGTGGCGAGTAACACCAAGACACTATTGAAGTTTTTGTTTATGCTGCGTATATTGAGGTGTAAAAATTTGAGTTTACTACTAAACTTTGTCATAAATTGTGTGCATTTGTCGGGTGGCAAGCTGTAGCAGTCCCAAGCACCATAATTGTCTAGATCATCCATAATTTCATTAACATTGTTCATTATTTAAAATTATACATAATTATGCCGCGTATTAGTCCTTTGTAAAAATAATATTTGTAGAAGTTGGTAACTGTATTTATATAGAGAAATGCGTATATCTTGTGGCTCTTAAAAAATTGATAGGCATAATGGAAGTTAAGTGACATGAGTGGTTTTCGATTGTGCAGAGTAGATTTAATGTGTGGCTTGTGTTTTAGGTGTATGTAATGTGTGTTAATAGTGTATTTGTGTTTAGTATACAGGACAAACAAAATAGAGGCATTAGAAAATAAATAATTACATTAATTTACGTCTACGATTATATAAAGGAAATTATGCATTATACAGACTTTATGGCTATTATTGTAATAAATATTTGAGACATTGTGTCGATTTAATTTGTATTGATGTATCGCCTTCCTTTCTACGAAGCAAAATCTTGGCATTTGCGGTCCAGCAGTACTGAAACCCATTCGATGCCGCAAATTTTCGGGCCTCATAAAAAAGTTGTCTCAGACTAGCCGGGAGACGGTCGACGATGTAAACAGGGGCATTCTCACCAGGTAAACCAATATGTCTGCTGTTCAATTTTTCCGCAGTAGTTTTCCCCTTGTTAAAAACACGTACGGCGCGAAGTATATTATTTTGTTTAGTAGGGCCCTGTTTACTTTGCATTCGATATGTGTCCCGTATCTCAGTTGGTTCTAGCGGTACCTGTAGGGATTTGCAGGCATCGACGAGCGTTTTGATAAGTTTACCACTGTCTTCATTATCCAGCGTCGGGATATTTCGCAGCTCCACGAATGCCGAACGACGTCTTTTCTGCATATCCAGAATTTGTTGCTCTAATTTGTATATATAATTTCTCTGTTCGGAGCTCTCAGATTCGAGATCTTTAATTTTGGATTTTATTTCCTCATATTTCTCATTCATAAAAGCTGCGGACTCCTCTATCTCTGTATTACATTTCTGAAAATTTTCGTTTTGTGTTCTAAGTTCAGCTAACTCTAAGGTAATTTTTGACATGAAGTTTTTTAAGGTAATTTCTTGGTCGGAATTCCACTTTGATATCATTGTCCGAATTTCCTCCTGAAAGTCTTTCAATTCATTGATAGGACTAGATTCCATACGAGGACGTTTTGATCCTGGTGTAGAATTGTGAAACTCTGGTTCTGCAGACGTGCCTGCGGTGTTAGAAGTATATGAGGCTCGTTGTTCGTTTATTTTCGGCGTTGATGGTGGTGTGCGTTTAACCTTGGGCATTCTTATAAAGTGTAAGCACGTAAAGTTAATTTAAAGAAAGGTGTCTTAACCTTACACTTCTTCGTGGAGATACTGTAGAGTCGCCAAGCTCGTATCGCCCCTTCGATTATATATTATAAAGTGTTACTGACTTGGATCTTTTCACCGGGTTTCAAATATTGGGAACTGCTGTTCAGAAAGTGGCAACACTGTGTACGTCAAAATTGTCAACGATGTTGTCAGTTGACTTTGACAACTCACACTGGTGGGTATATTGGAAAAAGTTTAGACAGTTCCAGCTTTACGAGAATAATTCTTCATAAGTGGGTAGATAATTAGCACTTATCTTATTGTTGTTCAGGCTCAAACTTCCACTGGTACACTGAATAACAGCAGTTCTTGATGTCACACAGCTTTTCTTCACTTTAAATTCTAGAAATTGGTACTTTGAACGTATTTACTATTTTTAAAATACGGAATATAATAATTATTGTATTGACAGTTCTGGTGTTGCCAGAGAGTTATCAAAATAAATTAAGCGTATTTTTTCTATATTTTTTACTTCTATTAATCAAAGTAATCACCCACGCAATCAATGCATCTTTGCCAACGCATCGGTAGCTTATTATTGATTCAAGAAGGGTTTCTTGAAGAAATCAGCTGGACGGGAGGCACCAAATTCTTCAAAGGCATTTTGTACTGCTTGTCAGGTATTGAATTTTTTTCCCGCCAAGAAGTTATCCAAATTCTGGAAAAAGTAGAAGTCTGTAGGCGCAAGGTCTGATGAGTACGGCAGATGACGGAGAACTTCCAACCCCAGCTCTTGTAGCTTGGAGACCGTCTGCTGTGCAGTATGAGGTCGCGCGTTGTCTTGCTGGAGCAGTGGAGCCGAACGATTGACCAAAGCTGGTTGGAGACGTGCGAGCTTCTCCATCATTGTGTTCAGTTCTTCACAGTACACATCTGCAGTAATGCTCGTCCCGTTTGGTAAGAAGCTGTGAGGATTTTTTTTTTTTTGGAAAAGAGAACTCCCGCATTAGGACTCAATCCTGTGTCGCGGGGAACTTTACAGACATACAACTAACGGACACAATGAACACCCAGACTCGAAACAACAATTTATGAATCACACAAAGTGTTGTCTCGTGTGGGGATCGAACACACAACACTTCGGCACAGTGTCAAGTGGTGAGGCGGCTGCTTAAACCACTGCGCCAACCGTGCAGTCTTTTAGAATTACACTGGCGTTAGACCACCAAACAGTGACCATCACTTTTCTATGGGTAAGTTTTCGTTTAGAGCATTGTTTGGGTACTGAACCAGGGTCCAACCAACTTGCTGAGCGCTTACGATTGTCGAACACTTCTCGTCACAAGTAACAATGTGGTTCAAAATTCCTTCATTTGTATGCCTGTTGAACAATGCAAGGCACGTCTCAACGCGTACTTCGCGCTGGCGATCATTGAGTTCGTGGGGTACCCATTTGTCAAGCTTTTTTACCTTGCAAATTTGACGCAAATGGACCAATATTATTTTGATGCTAACGTCGAAAGCTGCTGCTAATTCAGCCATAGATTGAGTATCATCAGCTTCCACAATCACCTTTAATTCGTTATTGTCGACCAAAGTTTTTGGACGACCATGGGGTTCAGTTTTCAGGTCAAAATTTCCAGAAAGGAAGCGGGAAAACCAATAACGGGTTGTGCGTTCGTTTGTAGTGTTTGCTCCGTAAACGTCGTTGAAGTTGCGTGCCGCTTGTGCCGCTTTGCTGCCACAACGGTACTCATACTCCATAATTATTCAAATTTTTAATGTATCTATGATGACGAAAAATGTTCGAATGCGATGAAAACGTAACACTAACTATTAAACAAATAACGATTTTAGGAAAAAGAACATGTTTATTAAAAAATAATAATTTGAAATTAGAAATATCAGTAAAAAAAAATATTTTGATTTGAAATGGCCAATACGGCAGAACGGCAATTTCATAGGTAAAGACCTCCACCCCCCGTGGGATCTCCACCTTGTCGTGGTGGGGGGGGCTCAGTAACCGTGGGTTTGAGTGAAGCTAAGCGGGATCCCGGGAGGGGACGCTCCACGTGAGCTTGCGTGAGGCCTGCTTAGGTAGAGACCTCCACCTTGTCATGGTGGGGGCGCTCAGTAACCGTGGCTTCGACGCCCGCGGTGAAGCTCAGAGAGATCCCGGGAGTGGCTGCTCCGCGTGGGCCTGGAGGGGCCTGCGCAGGATGCGTCCAAAGATGCGGGTGCGGGGGACAGTTCTGTCTGTCCCTCGCAGTCAGCCGCGGTCGCGGGAGAAGAGGCATATCGGTGTTGCGGTGGGCCGCAGAGGAAGAGGAGATGCGGTGTTGCGTTGCCGTCCTCCCTATCCTCTGCGGCCGCTGGGTGTTTTGGCGGCGGAGCCCAACACCTGCATCCGCCGCCAAGGGGGTTTTGTTCGGGGCCAATAAAAACAATAAAAAAGAAATTAAAAAAAATGGTATAGACCTATTATAAGACCCTATTTTCATTAAATGTTACTTAGATAGTAAATCAGAATAAATTGTTTCCTGATACAGAATAAGACTGCACATTAGGTATGTGTGCTTGTATGAGTTAGGTAACTACAATGCAAGCTCGCGGTGATCAGCTGAGCGGCGGCGGCGGTCAATACACCGAGTTGATTTTTAAAACGTATGACAACGAAAAAAAACGACAATGTAAACGAAAACAAATAATTTTTTGATGAATTTGTATTCAGTTAAAGTAGTATACCTATTCATCCCTGAAAAGATTTTGTAAATGCATATCAACACACTATATAGCTTTGATTAGCAACTGTAACGTCTGGTTTCAATATTCGATCTATCCATGCATTTTCTATACTATGACATATTTTGTGTGGAGTAGTGGATAGACCGATTGAAACCCGCCTTAAGAGGCATCGATATGACTAGACAGACTATCTTGAGGATACCATCAATACGTCATACAAAATAAATTAGCGGGTTTTAATCGCGTACAATTAACGTATTTAAGGTATAAATACCTATTTGTTTCCGACGTTTCGCTCGTCTTGCACCGTGCGTGGTCGTGGAGAGACATTCTGTACAATGTAAACACCGCCGCAGGGATAATGTGTAGACGTCATTAGTGTAGTGTGTCGGAGTACCGACATTGCGAACTTAAATAAAGACCAAGTGAGGGTAGGTGCCGAAACCCGCACATCCACAAGACGGCGCTGAACTCTCATCAGTCTCTCCGCGACTACCCTCGGTATGGATTACCATCCATACGCACGAGGTGGTTTTTTATATAAGCCTGAGTCTCTAATTCTGATAGTACAATCTGGGTGTTTTAGTCCTGGGTACCTTCTAGGCAAGCGTGCTCCATCGCAGGCTATATCGTTGCTTAATATCGTTCAAGATAAAGAACTCTAGCCTAATGCCATTAAACATTTTAAATATATCTTAAATAGAAACTGACAGATATCTGACAAAAGTATCTAATTTATTGTTATGCGAGGCTTCTGATAGAATATAATTGTGTCACTATTGTGTTAAAGAGATCCGAACCAAATATTTATTTTTCCTTCCTTATGTGTTTTCTTTACATTATCCCCTGTCTCAGGTGTATTTTCGTTCTCCACCTACGACGTCTCATTTACAAAGGAAACACAAATATATTAAAGCCATAAAGAAATCGAAGCCGCCTTAAATTCGGAAACCGGATTTACACACTTCCTCAATGGGAATCTTGGTCTTAATCTATGATAATAAAACTATTGTAATGGCTTGGATAATATTCGGTGCATACAAGTGAGCTGTGCTAAGACGATTTTTAAATGCATCAAATTTTAAACAAAATTAAAGATTTTGTCAAGTTATAAACAGTTTAAATACTACCAAGAATATAGAGTTTATTTTGCTAAATGAAGAATTTCGATACATCATTGATTTTATCTTCGACATTTTACGATAGTAAGTTTCGGTTGTATATATCTACAACTCCAAAGGGTAGTACAAACTGAAACTATTTATTTTATGGTCGCAAACTTATCGAATCAGTCCAACAAACCTCTTGACGTACCAACTATCTTTCATCGTTTACTACTATGTTTGTGCTAAAATTGGGAAGCTTTTACTCATCATTGACATATCTCGATCTAGGGCGCCTTATCTACCTACGTCATATTCTAAAAATATAGGCATACACTCAACCTACACGAAAAAGTAGCCAGCAAAACAAAATAACAAATAAAACCCGCACAAAAAACATTAGCCACGATGTTCTGTGGTGCTTCCTAATCAGTTCTAGTCCATTTCATCGCATCCGACATTAATTTTGTTCAGTTTCTCTCTTGACGTTTGATTGGCTTGCCTACCCTAAGACAGTTTGTAAATGTCGGCATGGTAAATGAACATCGCCGTGGCGTAAAAAATCTTCGGCAGAAAACGTTAAATAATGTCTGATATAAACGCTATACTTTAATAACTGCTTTACAATAAAAATACATATGAATAATATTGTTTTGCCTCTTTACATTAAAGATAAAAAATACAGCCTGTTTCGTAATTTAACCAGCTTATAATAAGGTCTCGTGTTCAACTGGTTTTGACTAGAAAAATGCTGTGATGATTGTCCTTGACGACATGAAAAAATCGTGTTTTATCCAGTTTAGTTGGCGGTGATTTACTCCCGTCCAGACACACACAAAGATACCGCTTTAACTGGATACTGATTTTATAAACATAAAAACATAAGGAATTCCACTGAATTCCTGGCCACTGCCTAAAATATGAATATAGAAGTTATAATAATAGAGAAAAATATTTATACTTTTGGGGTACCAAGGCCCCATGGCTGTACCTCTTTTAAATATCTAATATGTGTACCTGTACCTCCATTGAATATCTAATATGCGGTCCAGTACTAACTAGCACTAATAACAGGTCCTAGACAACAAGAACAAATCTAGCAAAAAAGGCTAGGAATTGTTAAAGAAAGAAGTATAGAGAGAACAGAATTGAATATTAAAATTTCAGACTGTACAGTTACTGTGACTGTACATAATATTGTTTTACAGCTGATCTGCAGCGTATAATCAAACATAGCGCTTGACACGACCTACACCTATCCAAAACTGTTGGGAGGTCAGCAAACAGGAAACACTTTTGTATTCACCGGTACGTGAATAAGATAGTGAAACACGTTTTTGTCGTGATTATACCATTCGTTACCGTACGGGCGTTATCAATACAGGGTGAAAATCAGGGTTCCCATGAACTTTATCAGTGTGAGACAAAATTTCCAATTCGGAAACATTATTTTATTTCACTACTGAATTCTAAGTCTTCTTCGTAATAGTCACTTCCGTTGAGGCAGGTTAGGCGCTATAATAATATTAATTAGGTACATAATATGCTCCAGCCAATATGACTTTTGATATCGAGATATAAGCAAGTACTTGTTATGGACATAAATGGCATTTGGAACACCTATACCTACTTATAATAATCTTTCTAATGTATTTTTTTCTATTAAGAGTTATGGTGTCGCCAACTCTCATTTTGGAGTTTAAAATCCGCTTGCAGGCCTCGGATATAGCCAAGCGCATCTTGTCCTAATACAAGAACAACAAGCTACAAGCGGTCACCCATCCGAGTGGTGAGCTCTATAAACGTGCTTAACTTTGTCGATCTATTACAAGTAACAAAATGCACCGCGAGCGTTATAACCTTGTAATTTTCATATCGTGGAAAATCTGATCGTAATTTTTCTGTACAGTTTACAATTTGAGTCATATTCTACAAGCCCAGGATGTATGTGATATCACACAGAACCTTGTATTTTGATATTTTAGGCAACGTGCCCCAGTCTCCAACTTACACATGAAACAATCTCACGTAACTAAGCGAGCGCATAAAATTACTTCTGTCTAAAACAACTGGTCGAAAAGGTTCAAAATAATAATACGCTTTCGTGATTATTGAGAACTTTGTGTTTTGAAGAGTAACGGGTATTTCACATATTTAAGCCTTTTATCTTTGCAGCTTATGAGGAATTATTACCACAAAAGGTGGAAAATGTATCAGCTTTTATAAAAGAAAATGTGTGAGACAAAATATCCATTAGTACAGAAATAATATCAAAATGATCAATCAAACTACTTACTAAACTGTATTTTTTTTATAGACTCACGCCTGTATCCTCGAAGGGGTAGGAAGATGTGTAATATTACACCCACATTTCGCCATGAATTTTTAGGTCCCACGTAATAGGGAGCGAGCCTATTTCCGTAACGGGCTCATTACCAGACTCCGTGCTGCTACTGAGAATTTCCTTACGGAAAAACCCAATAACACTTTGCCCAACCCGGGAATCGAACCCGAGACCTCCCAATCCCACGCGCACATTTATGCCGCGAGACCAACGAGGCAGTCTATCAACTGTAAATTGATTTGTCATAACATGACTTATAGCACCCATGTATGGTCAAAAATTATTTCGGATTTATCGTTTTATCTATAGTCATGGCAAAAAGAACTGAAAGTTCAGATGCATTTTTTTAATTACAGATACAAGACGGTACACAAGGGTGTGCGATAAAATAGCGTAGAGCATTATTGTGTCAGACTATTCGATAAAGTGGACAGGTGCTCTGTACACCAATTCTAATTGTTAAACAGAAAATCAAGTGTGCAGCAGGAAGATTGAATCGAACCTAAGAACAAGGGAACCGAGAGTGAGGCTATCAGTTTAACCGTGAAGCTATCCCTGCAGCCATTTTATTCTAGGTAAACAGTTTGGCCGTGTAGTGACGGATTAATAATACAAAAAAATGTCCTTACCGTCGTTCATTCAGTGAGTGTCGTAAGGAGCTAGTAAAGAAAAATGGTTGATAGAACTTAAAAAATAACGTTTGCCATATCTGCTTAATAATCTCTCAGAGGACATAAGTACGTTCTAATACTGTACGGAGACTAGATCCCACAGTCAAACTGATGACACAGTTTTGTGGAACACTGCATTATTGCTTTATGATCGTGTGAATGATAAAAACATAAATAATTTAAAAAAAGACGAAGCAAATAGATTTTAATATAGTTCGAAACTTATCACCTTAGTAAATGTAATGAATCGTTGAAGATAATCAATGCTAATTTATGATACACTTAAAGTTTTTATAGTATTCAAATACGATATTATCTAAATTACGATACTATTTGGTAGCTGATGGTTTAAGATAACATGAAACTACACGACTTAATCTGGTGTCTTATATTTAATCCATGTTATATAAATCCTATCCCGCAGCCTCCAATAATCATTCACAGCAGCCATTCCCCCATGCTAACGGGGACATAACACTGCACATAAATGTATAATTCCAAGTGTTAGCAATAAACAACCATAAGAATTACTTTGCAACAACAATAATGGAAGTTTTTACGAGAGAATTTTTATAATATCCCGTCTGGAACCATTCCATTGCCACCATAAAGTGAGTCAATGGAAAATCCAACCATGAATTATTAAGGGGAACGATCGATGCAGTCTGCACGCCACTGTTACATAATTAAACTTTTTTTATCTTGTTATCGCATTGTATTTTAGTTGCCAGACTTAGGTATTCATAATTTAATAACTGGTTGGCATTTCAAGGCATTCACTCAATGTGGTGAATGCAATGTGTTTTTTAATGAAATAATTTAAGAATGGTAGGTTCGAGCTTTTCTACTGGGCAGTAGTGAAATCATAGGAGAGTATTTTACTTCGAATTATTCCTGTTTTTTTCATAGCCATATGCAGGCGTACTAAGTTCTTAAGCGTCCCGTACCCGTACAAAATACGCCGGATCAAAAACATCGCAAATGCGTGTGTAATTAACGAGATATAAATCAAATATTAAGTACTTGAAGGCAAAATTGTACATTGTGTTTCTCGTTTTTTTTGTTATTTTGCAAAAAGATATAATAATACATAAACATATCAAATTTTAGTTAATAATGTCAGTGGGCAATGATATTGGCATGGGTTTTCATATTTATATGTGTAAATAGCTTTAAATAAATTGTTCTGTAAAACTTTTAACATTATTCAAACGAAGCTTGAATTTATTTCCGACGGAAGGAAACGCCAGTTCGTCACATTTATTTGAATAAAATAAAATCCTAAGTGGAATATTATGTGCCTACATTGATTAATTTCGTGAAGTACTCCTCGAATTGACCTTTTGCATTATTTATATTTTTTATTATTCGTTATACATAGGTGAATGTATACTATTATGGTCTTAAATTAGTTTAAGTGCGCTATGTTTTGTCCAAACAGACATACAAATATTGTTAAGAGGAGTGATTTTTTATAATTAATATATACAAATACAATATTCTTAATATATAAAATCCTTCCGTTACTGACTGACTGACAGACACGCTACAGCCGAAACTATTGGGCGCAGGAAGCTGAAATTTGGCATGTATGCTCCTTCGGGACCGTAGGGGTGCACTAAGAAGGGATTTCCCGAAATTCCCACGATATCGGCCACAACGAGTAAATTTAAAAAAATACAGGCGTAGCTGCTGGCGTCCTCTAGTGTAAAATAAAATTATAAATTATTGTTGTGTATAGTACTATATCAGGTCTTAAAACTAGGTTAAATGATGATTTAGAAAGTCATCTACTGAATAATAACATTTATCTATTAGAAGTTTAGTCAATGAGAATTTAAATTGTGATGTGGACATATTTTTAATCCTTTATATATATAATTATATATAATTACATATTTCAGGTGCGAAAAAGAACTGATTATTAATGCTGATACCAAATTCATTCTGACAGAATCAATTGTCTTATTAAGAGATCGCGTGCTTTTTAATTGCAAACCACTTCAACACAAAATAATACTGATGTATGGAAACAGCGATATTTGTCAGAAATAACCACCAATTGTTTCGCGGTTATCAGATAATGGAAGGTATGATCAATGTTATGAAAATAGACTTTGTGTTAAACAGCGTTGCTATACTTTAAGTTTAATGTTGATAATTTCCAAAACCTTTTTTCAATAATTTATTAAATAATATTCTAGAAACCGCTTCGTATTTATTTTATTATAGCTATAGATAACTACGTATAAATAAAATACGTATTACCGAGGATTTAATAGATTAACTTCAGCTATAAAAGAACTTTTATTATATCAAGATCAATTTGCAGAATCATATCAAAACAGATACAAAGGGCAATTGGGCGGAGATTATAACAAAGAACAAGCAATTCATAAATTAAAACTTTTTTCTTTCATCATTACGGCCAAGCAAATACAAAGACTTGATCATAACGAACAAAAGGGCACTAACTTCGTAAGGAGCAAACTTCGGGAAGCAATAAAAGAAGTTAAAGCGAAAAAATATATATTAATATTTCTTTAAACCAGTAAATATGAGTTTGTGAGTTTTCCGGGTTCATGGGGTAGGTCCGGATGAGCCGTAAGGGCGAGTTCACGATAATAGAAAGAGGGTTCCCTATTACGTCTGTCGCTATCTCTGTCGGTAGGTAACCGTAACTGATATTATACTTTTATATAAACACACTTATTATTACATTTTGTTGAATTTGTTGAAATTTTTTTTTATTGACACAGCTAAGTTTGCCTTATTGTTGTCTCGGTTGTGGTTCAAAACTTTCACCCCACTTTATGCTCATACTAATCTAACAAGATTACATAAATTGATCACTTTTCCAAGTGATAGCGCTATCCTATAGTTCAGAGCAGTATCAAAATATGTATTTGGAGGGACTGTCTCGATGCAGCGACTGCCAAAGATTGCCAAGCATTGCTATAGAACCGACGACTTAACGTGTTCTCTAAGACACGACGACAACCAACACTAACACGCTAATAATTTCCAAAAGATATTGTGCACACTGTAGGTGCCAGTCCGAGATGTCCTGTGTAGCAGTCTATTCTAACTTTATCTGCTTAAGCCTTATTTAGTATATATGAATGAAAATGTACTGTACTTGAAATTAAAAACAAGTTCTGGATAGTTCCCAGCTGTATTTGGCGCAATTTTACCAAATAACGTTCACTAAATATTTTCACCTGATAAATCTTAGAATATTCCAAATGTATACAATACATTTCCAAGTATAATTTAATGTGAGCGGATTCCTTAGAGACATCAGTCTCGGAGTGCCAGTGTTGGCGCTAGCATCCGCTGCATACAAATGCAATCACAACATTAAACTGTCGTTTTGACGCAATATAGCTGCAGATTTTGGTGTGACATCAGAAGGCAGCATTTGTGCATAGACTACAAAAATCGTACACTATAAGATAAAAGTAGTATTGTAAGGCATAGGCATACGAACAGTACAAAAATGCAATTTCAATTAATATCAAGCGTGTTATAAAAGACGTGGTTTATTCTTCAATAATTTGTTGTAATTTTTTTTTTGGGTAACTTAAAAGCTTTATTTATTTGGATTGACGGTTGTCCAATTGCAATGGTGCCAACTGCCAATCATTTAGTGGCTTACAGTATTCAATGTTTGTACGTTTCCTCATCGCGTAACTCGAGCGCATTAATTGACAATATTTCAACCAATATTCGAGTCGTGTAAAAAAGTGAATGTCTACAAAACTAGGTATAAAAATACACCCTTACATTATCAGTAAAAGTCAAATTGTTAAACGTAAAATAAAATGCTATAAGTTCATAAAAACTTTTCTTTCGCCGACAAAACGGAAAAGAAACGAATAAACTTTTAGGCGACAACAAATTGTACTCGGTCGTCTCACAACTTTGACAATGTGACGTCAGTTAGCAGACGAAATTTGTTTCACAGAAGAATTAATGATGATTTCTATTGTTACGAATGTATGGGTGACATAGCGAATATTATTTTGATGACGTCAATGCAATTGTGGCTTAAAAACTAGAATATCATATTTAACGAATATCATAGTTAGACTTTTTTATCACAACAAACAACATTTGCATTTACTTTACCGCGCCCGTTCACAAACACTAACAGGCATTTCGATTAAGGGCGATTGCAGATTAGCGTTTTATGCACGCGTATAAGCTCGTTTTTGGAAGCGCGTGAAGGCGCGTATAGGCTCGCCTTTTGGCACACGTGCAACGCGTACGAGCGTTGACGCGCTTCGCAGCTCGTATAACCGCGAGTCGTCAGAATCTATGTTGACACTGACAAGATGTCACTACCTTTTCGAGCGAACACGAGTTCGGTTTTTTGAAGCGCGTAATGTAGCGCGCGTGTACGCGCGTATACTGAAACGACCGTATACGCGCAGAAAAATACGCTAATCTGAAACCGCCCTTACATGTCGCGCTTCACTCTGCCCTAGCTGATGTCACATCAGAGTAGAACGCGCCATGGACTGTGTCACTGCCACGTTGTGTGTCAACCCTTAAGAAGCAAGAGTTTGTGCGGTCTCTTCGGCACACGCATTAATTTAAGATAAATGCGTCAATTGCCTTCATAAAGGCTCTTCATAACTTTGCAAACATTGCAGACCGCGCGGGTATAAAGCATAGTTTTTCTATGAAAGACCTTAAACGACTCTTGCTTACAAAACAATTGACGGGGTTTTGAGCGACAAACATACGGCCAAGTCCGGTTGCAGTCCGGAAACCGCTGTCTAATTTAAAAGCGCCGTTTATGTGAAACCTGCACACACGCGGCTAAAAATAATGGCCTAGTTCGCCGAGACACTTCGAGGTTGATAACACAAAAAGATATGCACATTTACCGTCTATCCACAGGACAGACTTACTTTATATAATGTTATCCACTTTATGTCCGTGTGGTAACTGACCACCCCTATTTAATTACGTGGCTGTTGTAAGTCGGAAAATATTTCGAAGCAAATAACATATTTGCGAAGAGAAGGAAAACTCGACAACCAACCTTATACCAAACCGTCTGACTGGCGTGGTTTAGTAGGCCAAAAATCCCTATTGAATTGTAATGCATCTGTACTGTCTCTGTATCTGTACGGAGAGGCTTGAGTGGGCAGCGGACTGCGAAAGGCTGTAAAGGAATCCACTTTATTAGTTTCTGTGGCTTAGTGGCTTGTGACGTAAGGGCGTATGAACTACGACAATTGTGAAAACTTAAGTTTGATTGCCGAGATAAACATACTATTAACGTTTTATTTTACCAATCAACATTACGCCAAAGTAACACTTCATTTACAATCATCATCATCAGCCTTTAACAGTCCACTGCTGGACTAGGCCTCTCGTTTGAAAGGACGAATTGGGCTACTATACCACGCTGGCCAAACAGGTTGGTATAGGGTTTGTATCAAGTTTTCCTTCTTTTACAGTGCTTTCTCTGCATAATATGCTCCCTCTGCGGCTCTTACGACACCCATGGGATGATATGGGGTGGTGACATTCCGTATTCTTAATCCGTCACCACACGGACTACAAACTAATAAATAATTCACAAACTAATAAATAATTGAAATAAGCTTAACGCCACAGAATTTAATTAAGACAAAGAGCAGATTTTCTCCCAAAACTGCATAGTGGGTATATCTTTGCAAGATGCAATAGCTGAAAATGTTACTTTATGCCTTTATATAACTTCGATAAACTGTGGCCAGGTATCACAAGAGTATGAAGCTGGTGCAAATTGATGGTAAAAGAAACTTAGGGCAGAGTTGACGTCTTAGCTGAAATCTAAAGACGTATTAACCAAACTTTACTCAGGCAAATACCAATGATTTGTTTGTTCAAAATTTTTATAAAAAACCAAGAAAACCACTTAAACCAAGTAACTTTTTTAAAAGCTATATGTGGCGGGTGTTTCCTTTCTTACTAAGTGTTGCTTTAAATAACACATATCCACATTACAGCAGAAACACTCGTGAAATAACATTTCGGAATTCAGTCAACAGTTGTATAGTATGTGTGCATAATTTTTCCTTGTCATGTAATTTTTGACATGACAAGGAAAAATAAATGTCTTTTTCGTATTTTATGGACGTAACTTTGGAGCAATTTAATGTTTCGTATTTGAAAAACGAGTAGTTGTTTAACATTTCTAGACCATTGCCCATATCGTCTATTAATCTGAAGTTGTGGCTAATGCTTTGGAGGAAAGATAAGTAGCTTAAAATATATATTGAAATACAAACTTAATTTTTTATTGGGTTAATACTATACTAGAGGTGCTCGCAGCTACGCCCGCATATTTTAATGGACTCATTTCAGTCCACGGGAATTTCGGTAAATCCCTTCTTGCGTCTACGGTCTCCAAGGGACATACATGCCAAGTCACAGCTTCTTGTCCTCTCAATTTTATAAACAGATACAGGGTCATTCTGTGTAAGGTAAGCCTATTACAAAATCAGTTCCATTTTGTCATTAAGTAAGTCGACAAAACTAGTATGTATTTATTTGGAAAGCATGTCACCACGAAGTTACTATGATTTAATATTATTGCGTCATAAACGCATGTTCTTACCAAAATTATATTCCAAAAGAAATTAAATTTGTACTAAAACAACAACACGTAACGCACTCGTAACACCCCGTTCCCCACAAAACATGTAAAACAAAGTCCACTCGGTCATCGAACCCGCACCAAAACAACTTATCTTTACAGTACGATAGCTCCAATCAGTCGAGTGCTATGTCATGTCGTGCCACTCCCATAGCCGTGGAAGACAAAGTTGGGATGTATTTTATGGGAAAAAGGGGACTTCTTTTTAGTTCTGACATTGTACGGTTGAGTATTTTCATGGTTTGTTGAAGGTACAACGTGTGCAAAAAGAATTGTGACAAGATAAAAACTTAGGGACATTTAATGGTCTACACGGTGATTTAAATGGTTACAAATGCGATGAAAGTTGTAGACACCACATTCTTTAAAATTACATTAAGATGGGTTATTTTTATACCACTGAGATGGATCATAAAAAAATATCAACCTACAGTGTTGACTATTATTTGAGCAAATAATGAGAAAAATTACGTGATTTACATGTCTCACTCTAAGAGTGCTTGTACACGCCAAGAAAAGACGTGCCTGTATCGGCCAAGATAGAAATTATGTACTTTCTGTCTTCGTCAATTTTGTATCGTACTGATACATATGTACGCGATAAGAACATTTTTGGAGCAACGTGCTTAGTCGTCAGTGTGGCGAATAGTTTTTTTTGCCTAGGAACAAAATATACCCAGGTTGTGTCAAAACACCACGAAGACGTAGACCCGGTGATATTTCCCAACGTGTAAAAATGTAGTAAAAGTACAACACCATCCCGTCTCGCCTCACTGTCCAGTGCAAAATGATCATATCCATTTCATAAACAAATAATACTCTATCCTTCTAAGGATTGAGTTAATTCTTAACTTATCAAATATTTCAATTCTTGTCTGGTATATCCACTCTAATTTACACAAGGGTACAGAAGAGAGAAGAAGATGTGCAAATAAAAAAAACAAGGATATGGGTGTCGCATGAATAAAAATGTATATACCAGGCCAGCCGATGCCACGCCTTGTCAGTGTAAAAGCGCCTCAAACTGAGTGCAGACATTCATTGCACACAATGCGACAAACTCAAGGCTTCATATGTGTCTCATTAATATGCATCGTAATTATCTAAGCCAGGCAGTGCACAAATACGTTATATAAGTTATGCACATAATCTCAGTACATGGGCTTGGATCCCGCCCAAGCATGCCAGGGTCAGTGCTGATGACGTATGCATGAGCTCTTGATATACTGCCCGGGTAGAGTTAAATGACCTGACGGATTTTTGTAAGGTGAAGTCTATTTTATAAGTTTTTTTTTATTTGAGGTACTTATATTTTATTTTTCGTTGGTGCATTTATTGTTTTATTGATTTTGAATCAAGGTTTAATGACAGCAACAGTTGAAATTCACTTATTAAAATCGTGAGGCAAAGAAATTTGCTCATATTTAATCATTAAAAATATTTTATTCTAAATTAGAACTTATTGAGTTACATGTATTGAATTGAGTTCGTTATAAAAATATGAAAGCGATTTTTATACTTAATATGACAAAGACATTGTGCCTAATGTTGCTAATTTTAACGACGAGTAACCTTCACATTCGTCTTATTCGATCTTTTCAGAGAAAATGTGAGAACATTTTCTCTGAAATACTGAATAAGACAAATGTGAAGGTTACTCTTTTCACACGTTACATTCGAGAGAATAGAACACTTTATAATTCCACAATACAAATTCCTAAGTACTGTACGCTGTAATTCATCTGAACACCTGCTACTAAACGAATACTTGAATATAGCATTCAATACAGAACTGAATAACTTTGTCCCAGGAATAATTTATTCAAATTCTTTGTATTTTTAGGAAGCCTGAAAGTCAAAGAAACTTAATGCTATGTTAATTCGTTTTAAACTGATTCCTTTGAATGTCGTTTAGAATATATTATAATGAAATAGAAATGGCTATAGAACAAGTCATAGCAAATACATTCCAGGCAAAATATTACTGACCAGTTCTGTTGTTGCCATGTAATATATAGCAGACGAAGGTCATGCTGGCAAGAGAATTTATATGTAGTAATCAATATTATGTCAATCTGAATAAAAATAAAATTGTTTGCCACGGCGCAATAAATGTTCTTGGCACTAGACCCATCTTGATACTAAACTGCCGTATATAAAGGCTCTCAAATTATACAAAAATGCTTGGAACAATCACTCATACAATCACACATTTCACGATCCAGTAATTTTTTTTAGGAATACGGTTGGGCTATCTTTCGAGTTCAAGATTTCTCTGCAAGCCAAATAAGCTTAATATTGCATTCAGCATGCACCGATAGCTGAGTGGAGAGACCGACAGACTGCTACGCAGAGCGTCTCGGGTTCGAATCCACGGCACGCAACAATGACATTTCGGAGTAAAGTGCGTATTAAATTGTTAATTATCGCTTGCTAAGCGATGAAGGAAAACATCATGAGGAAACCTGCATGTCTGAGAGTTCTCCATAATATTCTTGAAAGACATGTGAAGTCTGCCAACCCGCAGTTGGCCAGCGTGGTGGACAATGACCTTACCCTTCTCATAGTAAAAAGAGGCCCGTGCCCAGCAGTGGGACAGTATAAAGGGCTGATGATGAATTAAAATAAAATTGTTTACCAAGGCGGATTAAATGATCTTGTTACGAGACCCATCTTGATACTAAGTCGCCGTATGTAAAGGCTCTCAAATTATACAAAAAAAACTTGGAACAATCAATCATACAATCACACATTTTACCATCCAGTAATTTTTTTTGGGAATACGGCTGGACTATCTTTCGAGTTCAAGATTTCTCTGCAAGCCAAATAAGCTTAATAGCGCATTCAGCATGCACCTATGTTGTATAACCAGCAGACGCAACACATTCAATCATTGTGGGCACACAATATATGCCAGAGCCACGCAGTCGAAGTTTGCACGACATTTACCATAATAATACACAAAGTTCTACGAACACACGACTGGGAGTCACGCTTGAACTAGCTTGAATCGCACGGTTTTGGATGAAGGAATGTTATGCACACATGACAAGCATTGTACTGTGACATAATTATAAGTGGCAATACGAAGTCTGGCAGCTTTGCCAGCCATTTAACAGACAACATCAAGGTTATCTGCTGGTACGTGCTGTATAATATGTTACTGATGATGTATTAGTAATAATATAAGAGCGAAAGTATTCTCCCTGTCTATTTTTTATGATCTGTAAACGTGGAAGATTGTCATATTCTAGCGTTATCCCTGTTGCATCCAAGAGTTTTCATCTTGGCACCCGGAGTCCGCTAATCCTAATTACAGACCAAACCAAATTACGGAAAACTAGCTTTGCTACAAAGCGACTGGCGCCCGATCGCCGCAGCGGATTAAGACCAGAAGAAAATGTGCAAAATATGCGGTAAATATTCTCGGGCAGAATGTACAAGATACCCGGACACAACTTGCTAACCGTAAACCGACTTAGAAACAAGTTAGAAACCGCTCGGTGTCTCGCTAAGTCCCACGTGGCTTGGTGGACGCAAGTTCTCCTAGTTTATAAATTTCAACCCTGCCGTCCTATTTAATAATACCTGTGATGGCACAAAATAAGCCTTTAGGGTTCATCCATTAACATGGGAAACTACAGTTTCCTTTAAATTTTCTAGTTGACACAAACTGAATATTGTACAGGCTTAAACTATTCAATATAATGAGGCTGTTTAATATAGTTAAAAGTATTAGTCACAAAATGAATAAGCAAGTTCATAAATAAGGAAGCTCTTAATATTTTTGGGTATACGTACTTATTTTAATTTTATACTTAATAGGTACTTGTCCGAAAAGAATTCCTTCAAAATACATTGTATAAGGCGTACTTTATGCCACCATTAATGATCTGTAAAATATTACCATGGAATACAATATGTCTAATACTACTACATATATAAAGCTGAAGTTTTTATTTGTTTGCTTGAACGCGCTAATCTCAGGAACTACTGGTGCGATTTGAAAAAAAAAAACAGTTTTAGATAGTCCATTTATCGAGGAAGGCTCTTCTTCTTCTGCCTGCCCTGTAATGTTCTCATATAATTTGGGGTCGGCGCAGAATGTCTTACTCTTTCATTCTCTTCTATCAGATGTCATCTATCGAGAAAGGCTATATAGGCTATATAACATCACGCTATGAGCCACGGGAGCGGAGCAGTAGCCTTAAATAACGCGGTAACCGTGGGCTCGTCTAGTAACAGATAAAATTAAATCAATAATATGTCAATCTGAATAACACAAACAGATAAAATTAAAAATACATAACTGGGATTACATGTTCACGTTTCCCATAACAAAGCATAAAACACATAACATATTAAATATAAATATTAAAAAGGCTCTTTGTGTCTTTTATAAAATTTTGGCGCGTTCGCTAAAAATATTGGCCATTCAAAATGGCGGCTCGTTTGGCTATCGGCCAGGGTATGAAATGTAATGTACCCAACCGTGTATTTTGCGTATTTTATAACTTAATGTTTGTAGTTTTAATTCTGTTGTCAGTATGTAAGTTTTTGTAAAACCCTTTATGTACCAAATAATGATATAAGACTTCTGTGCCCCGAAACAACTAAACCGATCAGGATGCGATTTTGCGAGACAATTTAAATTGTTTTCTGATTGGTTTAAAAAGCCGATTGGCCCGATAGGTGGCACTGCAGTCATATCTATTTTTGCTAAATTTAATTTGAAGGACAAACAAGACAACTTCTGCTGGCCGGTGTTAGTTAGTTGTAAATATAAAATTCATTTAATTTGTTACACAAACATTTTATTTTTATTTCGATAACATTACTAACATTAAAGGTATTTATAATGGAAAGCCAGACCTATTTTTTTTTTTTTTACTTTTAGGAGGGCTTACAGACATATAGCAGTAATAGTTACATATATGAATAACCAAATGCTAATAACAAGCTCACACATATGGGTTATTCTAAAGAAACAGTGAACAATTCAGAGCACAAAATGCAAAACACATACACAACAAAAAGAAATAGGTACCTATATATAAAACATTTCCTTTCTGCCGCATAAAAGTATCAATAAAATAACAAAAATAACAAACAATGGAATAAAACACACATAATGAAACATGTTATGTTTCCTTACTGACCATATCGTGCTACCATTATTTGTTTGTTACCAACAAACAATGACAGCACGACAGAGTGGTTTAAAACAAATTAATAGAATCCTAGGTGACAACTTTTCTATTATCCAACATCCGATCCATCCACGGACCCGGCGACCCGAGACGCATGTCTGACATTTTTGTATGGAGTTTTGTCATTCAAAATAATTATAATTATCCAAATCCCTAAATCCTTGGACAGATCGAATATCGAAACCGGCAGCTAGTCTAGTCATCCGGTGCTGTCAAAATAGTCCGAAATAAGCGTTTGCCTTACTTTTTTAACTTTTGTACAGAACAAATCAATATCAAATTTAGATATAACGCTGTTAACAATTTTCGCACTACGTATACAAAACGCATTCTGTCTATAATTTGTTGTAGCAAATGGTACGTCCAATAAAGGACGCTTTCTTAAATTGCATTGCTTTGCACGCAAGTATATTTTGCCTAACAGTTCAGCGCAATCAATGTTACCGTTTGCCACATTAACCAAGAAACATATGGCGCTTGTTTCGCGTCTCTTTTCCAATGGTAGGAAATGGTATCTTTGGCATCGTTGGTTATAGTCAACTGAGCATTGCTGTGCTTTAAAGTCTAAATATCGTAAAAATTTCCTCTGTACCATTTCAATGCGGTTCTTATATATTCCGTATTGAGGATTCCAGACCTGTGAAGCATACTCCAGGTGGGTGCGCACATAGGAACAGAAAAGAACTTTGATAGGTTTCAATGATTTAAATTCTGAACAAGTTCGTATAATGAAGCCCAGGGCTTTGGAAGGCTTTTTGACAATGGTATCAACGTGGACATCAAAGAGCAGTTTGCTATCGTGAACAACGCCCAGATCTATGGCGTTATCGACCTTTTCTATTATTTGGCCGTTCAGTTTGTAAACAGAATTTATTATTGACTTCTGCCGAGAATAACTAACTTGGAAACATTTATCAACGTTCAATTGCAGTTTATTTCTGCTACAATAACAATAAAATCTATCAAGATCTGATTGAAGGTGCTCAGTATCAGATAGACTATTAACTAGCTTTAGGATTTTCATATCGTCTGCATAAAGTAGTACCTTTGAGTTAGTGAAACAACTATTTACGTCGTTAATAAACAAGGTGAAAAGCAACGGACCAAGGATTGAGCCTTGTGGTACACCTGATGGTACTGTAAACCAAGCCGAAGAGTATCCTCTAAGTACAACTGCCTGCGTCCGATTATCTATGTATGATGAGACCCATCGATACAGATCACCGTGCACTCCTGCAGCCAAGAGCTTCTGCAGAAGAACACGATGATCTATACGGTCGAAACATTTCGAATAATCTGTACATATCACGTCCACTTGGTACCCACGATCCATACCGTCAGTTATAATTTCATTCGCTAATATTAAATTGGAGGTAGTGGACCGCTTTCTAATAAAACCATGCTGCTCACTGCTAAAATAGGATGACATTACTGAGTAAACTTTTCAATGGCAAATAAGGAAAGCGTTAAATACAGAGCAAGTTATAAGGAACACGATATACATTTAGTTGAAGAAAAACGAAAGATTCTGATTTTAGCTGACGATCAAGGATACAAAATGCAACAGACTCTACAGAGACTAATAGGTGAACAATTCGCTGTTAGTTGCTATTGGAAACCAGGAGCTATGGATACAGGATTTGTTATCTCTGTCAAAACCGGAAATTAACGGTCTTACCAAGAAGGACTTTGTTATTATTATTGGTGGTATGAACGATAAAAGTCCTTACGACGCATTTTTTTCAATTAGAGATATTCTAACCAAACTAGGTAACTGTAATGTAATTGTGTCCGAAGTACCATATAATAGAACACTAAATGAATATAAATTCAATTCTGAATTAAAATTTATATCTTCTAAATTTGATTATGTGACCTTTGTTGATATGAATTATTACACATTTATACCAAAACGTAAATATTCTGCTTTATATAAGTGCCAAATGCTGCTAAAAGAAATTTTACGTATTGAATACAAACTTAAGATTGATACTTACCGTAAATATAATAATTTTGACTTAGAAGGAAAATCACCCACCAAACTTGACAAATGTACTCAAACCAAAGCACAAAATTATAATAACTTTGTATCAGAGGTTACATCTCCGAATTTTTTTCGTCAGTAACAGTATAACTATCCTTCATCAAAACATCAACGGCCTCATCTCAAAATCAGATATGCTTACTATTAAACTAGAAGAACTCTACAATAAGAACAAAAAAATAGACGTCTTATGCATTAGTGAACATAATATGGTTAAGGAAGATATAAATTACTTGAACATTCCCAATTTTCAGATGTCATCATACACTGCACGGCATAATAGGTTTGGAGGATCGTGTATTTTAATACGCCATGGCCATAAATATATACCAATCAATGAAATTACTTCCTTATCTGTCATTAATATAATAGGATGTTGTGCTATTGAACTCACATGCCATAATACTATAATTGCTTGTATCTATAGGCCTCCTAAAACTGATTCTACATCAATAACCAAATTTTTCAGTGTCTTTGATAAAATGTTGACTAAGCTTTGTTTAAAAAGTAACAAAAAGGTAATACTTTGCGGCGATTATAATATAGACATATTAAAAGAAAATAAAATGACAAGGGAACTTCAACAATTACTTAACTTCTTTAATTAAAAAATAGCGATAAATACACCAACGGGACTTAGTAGTCGTACCTGCCTCGACAATATGTTTCACAATATCACAAGTTGCCGAAGTTCAACTATTGAACTTGCATTGTCGGACCATACAGCACAAATACTTAGTTTTAGTGTTAAGATGACTAGTAGTATACCATACTGGCACATCACAAGACGTGACTATTCAAATGAAAATATTGAAAAATTTAAAAACCACTTAAAAAGTCTTACTTTTTCTGAGATTTACGACGCTAAAGACCCCGACATCGCTTTTAACATGTTCTTGGAATACTATAAATTACTATACGGATTATGTTTTCCAGTAATAAAAATTAAAAGAACACTACACAAAACCTCTAGATGGATCTCACGTGGCATTAGGTTATGTAGTAAACGTAAAACACAATTACTATGGCAGGCTAGATTTACCAAAGACCCAACCCATAAAATACAGTACAATAACTACACCAAAAGATATAAAAAGATTATTTACTTGACACAGAAAGCACAAAACAATCATTACTTAAATACAGCTGATAACAAATCTAAAGCCACATGGAAAATAATTAAGGAAAACAAATTAACCTATTCAGTAGAAGGAATTGAACACATAAAGCACAATAACAAAATAATAAGAGATCCCAAAACCATGGCTGAAATATTTAACAACCACTTCATAGACCTAGTCAGGCCTAATAAAACAAATACTTATAAGCACACAGTGACATGTAATAATCCAAACTCAATATTTTTATCGCCAATTGACACGTCCGCCGTAGTTCAAATTATTAAGAACCTAAAAAATACTAACAGTACCGGTGTTGATGGCATAGCGACAAATATTGTTAAACAGACCTCACAAATAATCGCACCGGTTTTAAGTTTTTTGATCAACCTTTCAATAGAGGATGGAGTGCTTCCATCGAAATTAAAGATTTCCATAGTAAAGCCAGTATTTAAGAAGGGAGACAAGAACTCTATGGACAATTACAGACCGATAGCCATAATACCAGTATTTGCAAAAGTTTTTGAAAAGGTCATACACAAGTTCCTATATGACTATTTCGAAGCACACAACATTTTTGCAACTGAACAGCATGGATTTAGGAAAAATAAAAATATTAATTTGGCAATATATAGTATGTTACATAAAGTTATAACTAATATGGATAAAAGGATACCCATATCAGCTTTATATATGGACTTAAGTAAAGCTTTCGATTTTGTGGACCATGACATCTTAATGAGAAAGCTATATACATATGGGATTAGAGGCAATGCTTATAAATTGATAAAATCATATCTCGTTGATAGACGGCAAGCCACACAAATAACTAAAATTGACGTAGGTTTTATAATCATATAATCTGAAATAGCACATACATCTATGACTCGCAAAATTGTTTATGGTGTACCACAAGGGACAGTATTAGGCCCTCTGCTATTCTTAATTTATATAAATGACATGCCAAAAGCTATTAATCATCAGAGCATACTGTTTGCAGATGACAGTACAATTTTATTTGTGGGACATGATCTTAATACATTCGAAACAGAAATAAATAACACATTAAACGACGTAGTTGCTTGGCTAAAGAATAATAATCTTAATCTTAATTTTACTAAAACTAATATCATGCATTTCAGACAAAAAGACAATAAAATTCATAATAATCCTAATATATCTTATCTTGGACAAATAATACAAGAAACACGTTGCACAAAATTTCTAGGTATACACATTGACACTAATATGACATTTAATACACAAATTACTGACATTATTAATAAAATATCTCGATTTTCATATGCATTATACATGCTTAGTAAAAAGGTAACTCAAAAAGTCGTATTATGTGCATATCATGGGTACGTTGAATCTGTTTTAAAGTACGGAATTATATTCTGGGGAAACTCAACTGGTAAAGAACAGGTTCTGATAGCACAAAAGAGGTGTATACGAGCAATATGCCATCTACAAAAAACGGATTCATGTAAACCACATTTTCAACGTCTGAAGCTACTTACATTTCCATCCATATACATATATGAAATCGCTAAATTTGTTCAGACTAATCTACACCTTTTTCAAAAAACAAGTAGAATTCGTAACAAATCACGTCTATGTATAATACCCTCACGAACAGCACTTATGCACGGTAGTGTATTTTGTATGGCTGTAAAAGTATATAATAAACTACCGAAAAGTATAAAGGATTCACTAAATGAAGTCAGTTTTAAAACGAATCTTCGTAATTTTCTGATTGAAAAAGCCTACTATTCTATAAAAGAGTTCTTAACAGACAACAATATTTAAATAGGTAATTTATGCAATATATGATTTTGTGATGTGGACTAAGATTTATAAATGTGTATATCCTAACAATATAATTAAATTGTAATATTGTATTAATTATAATTATGACATGAAAATAATTTTAAGACATAATAATTTGCACACCAATAATGTGGTAAAATGCAGTGGACTTTCTATATTTTTTGTAACACCTATATATGTACCTGTATTTGCAAATAAATTGATTTGATTTTTATTTGATTTGAAACTTCTGTATGGACTAAGCGTTCCAGGATTTTGGCTAAAATACACAGCTTTGAAATGGGACGGTAGTTTTCGACGTTTGTTTTGTCACCTTTTTTCAAAACTGGTGTTATAAATGCCGATTTCCAAATTTTGGGGACATATCCTTCTCTTAGTGATCTTTCGAATAACACACAGATTGGTGACGCCAGACTGTTTGCACATTTTATAAGAAATATAGAAGGTAACAAATCTGGCCCTGCAGATTTTGAGGGATCTAAATCTTTTAACAGCTTTAAAACCATGTCAGAACAAGTATACACCGAGCTCAGACATACTGGACTATTTATGTTGGAGTCTACCACTACGTTACTCGTTGAATCGGGCTCACGATAGGTAGATTGAAAATAAGATGCAAACAACTGCGTGATAGATTCACCTGTATCTGCATATGTATCACGATATCGCATCATGTTAGGTAGGGTATCACTATTCTTTTTACTTTTGACATACGACCAAAATAACTTAGGATTTTTTGCGATTGAGGCTTCAATATTTTCCATATAAGAGGCGTAGCAATCCTGCTCTAACAGCTTAGCCCTATACGTAAAATTGCGAATGAATGGTAGTCATGTATATTACCGTAAGTCTTGTATCTGCGATGATGTTTATATTTTTCCTTTAATATTTTGATTAGTGCCTTAGTATACCACGGTGGATGCGTTGATTTAAGTGACTATTTTGTTGGAATATGTGTGTCTCTGAGCTCATATAATTTATTATAAAAAATACTAACTACCTTTTCTAAGTTATTAGTACCTAAGAGTTGATTCCAATTTACGAGCTCAAGATCTGATATAATTGCTGCATAGTCACCTTTATGAAATAAATATTTTAGAGATCGATTTCCAAAGTATTTATGCGTTTCAACAAAATCAGCTGATATCATTAGCGGTTTGTGATGAAGATCGACGGGTACGGCAAGCGGTTCACACTCCCTTACTAGCAAGGAACTATTTGAAAAAATCAAATCAAGTAGTCTACCATTCAAGTTACGCTGTCCATTAAATTGAGACAGGTTACACGTATTAATAGTGTCAAAGAAATGTAATAGCGCCTGAGAAGATAATCCTATAGGCACTAAATCATTTTGGTCAGTAACGCACAGCCAGTCCACTTCGTTACCAAAGTTAAAGTCACCACATATAATAAACGTGTCTGAAGGACGGCTAGTCACCAAATCATTAAGTTTGTGGTGGTAATTCTGTAACTGAGTTATATATGAGTTGCCTATATTTTCTCTGCACAAGTAAAGGCTACAAATATGAATATTGTAACTTACGGCGGGTGAGGACCTTTTCAACGTTATGGTTATCCACAAATCCTCTGCAGTCGAACGCCATTCGTATCTTTCCACCACAGTCAGATCGTTCTTCACTGCAATTAACACTCCACCACCGCGCGTTTGAGAGGTTCTACCATAGTCACGGTCGCGCCTCCAGACGACATACCGACCATCGAATAGCTCACTATCACTGATACCGTTTATCAACCAAGTTTCAGTTAATATTATTATGGAATACGAGTTTAAACAAACGTTACGGTAAAAATTACTTGTTTTTGTGCGCAGACCACGGACGTTTTGGTAATATATATCAATCATTTGTTTTGTTTACACTAACTATTTTAATGAAACTCGTTAAAACAATCTTATTTGCGTTATTTTGCCGAATAAATTTGTGAAAAGTCGAGAAAGTTCCATTATAAAACGTTAATATGAAGGTGTCACTAAAAAACTTACTCGAATAAACAAAACACAGCAATGCACAGTGCCAGTAGACACGCAACTTCGAAATCGTCACAGGTAGGTAATGAATAGATACAAAAGTAAGTACGAGTGTATGATTAGTCATAATTGCGAACACAATACAATGCAAAAAGGAACATAAATGTAAGGCAATTAGGCTCAATACATCTTGGCAAAAGTTTATAGAATGCGAATTTATTTTTATAATATCTATACAATGAACAATTAAAGAACACAGTAGGTAACTGTTGAAATACGTTAACAGCACTCACGAGTGGATGGTTCTCAATCTTATTATGATAATTGCATGTTAACACTAAATTTTGCGTGAATGAGAAAATTGATTGGACGAAATTTGACAAGCTTATACATACACATTGTTTTATATTTATACTTATTTCAATTTCGTGAGATCCTGTTCGTTTCTGAGTATAATTACATGCGAAGTGTCCGTTTTCCTTGCATGTATCTTTGAGTGTTTGACCCAAACATAACGGAAATCCAACTCGGCTGCTACTTTCTTAGTTTTCGATAATAAGGCTTTATTTCGTACGGTTAGGTGGTCATTAATGAAATACGTTGGTTCCCTGGTAAGCCAACCTGACCAGTTGTCAAAGGGCTCTTCTTATTATAAAGTCTGGCAGCAGATATGAAGTCTTCCTTGACGTAGCGGTTACAGAAAGCGATTATTACTGACTTGTTTTGTCCTTTTCACGAGCCGGCACTCTGGTTAGAAAGTTAATTTGGGTTTTGGTAATAGGATAAGCGATTTTAGCTCCTATCTTGTTAACCATGTCGAACAAATTTTCATTTGCAGTTTGAGGGAGGCCTTTAATTTCAATATTATTAATTCTTGTCCATTGGTCGTTAGCGTGTGATTCCTCTTCCAATTTGTCTATTTGTGTCTGCAAACCATTAACCTGCTCCTGCATTTTCTCTACCTGCAGTAGTCGATTTTCCATTTCCTTGATTTTGGTGTTAAATAGTCTCAATTACTTGTTTGTTTCACCCAAAGATCCTCTGACTTCGGTAAATTCGGATCTCAGTACTGCGAGTTCTTCTTTGAGGTGTTCCAGTGGTGCCAATTTTTCCTTGATTTCTCGAATCTCTTTTACGATCAGGGATGATGAATCTGAATCTATTCTAGGGGAAGAAGGCTGTTGAATTAAACCGGTCTGTTTGCACTTATTGCAGCGCCAGTTAAGTTTTCTATCACCAAGTTTGCGATATCCGGCTTCAGTTATTCCAGCACAGTGAAAATGCAGTTCCTTGTTGCATACCGTGCAGTGCACCCCGTCAGACAACGCCTCATCACATGCTCCACACTTAAATGACTCCATGATTATGATCGATACGAAACAAAAAAGTAGGCGTAAAACTTTGAGAAACAGTGGAATATCAAAAAAGTTAACGACATGCAAGGTACTAGAAGACCGTAGTGTACAAGAACTACGATGTGACTCTTGAGATATATATTATTATATTCGTTGAAGGGAAATTCAAATTTGCTTCAATCTATTCTAAGCATTCTGTCTCAATATAAACATTCCTAGAAATTATGTTTTGTATAAAATATTATGCACATTATTGTTTTCAGGTACTCTCAATACTACATTAGATTTGATATTACAGTGCCCTTAAGGCCGCCCTTAGCCGGCCGTGCACTCGGCGTGCGCCCGGCGGGCATTCCACGCGCGCCCGCTCGATGAACGCGCACGCTATGTGAGGCAGGCCTAAATCTGACCAGATCTTATAATGACACGATCGAACCACCTAGATACTTTTCTTACCTTTCATGCTTGTTGACATCAAACACTTCTCATATAAATCTCTATTTGGTGAATTCGCATTGTCCCATTCAAGGGCTATTTGCTTAGGCCACATCCCTGAACGACAAAGGCAAATACTTTTAAATTAAAGGTTTTATGATACAATGGTTGGCAATTGATATTTGCAGGGCGAGAAAAAACGTGTTAGCTTTGTTTATTAATGTATTTAGAGTCAGATTTAGGTAGCGACAGCCCGTGGAGTGATGGAAAGGACTACGAAGTGACGTGCGTATTACAATGCTTCTGCCCTGTGCTTTGGCTAGCACATTAAGCCCTCAGTCCTGGGACAGTATAACGACTGTCTTAGTTTATAGCAATAAGACAGTCGTTATAGGCGGTCAGTACTATTGAACGTACAAACGGCAGTCGCTCTGTGAAAACCTTATAGTCTACCAAATTGATTAGACTGCAAACCCTGTGATCTAATTCAAAAGTCTTGGACCCAACCAGTATAAACTTAGGACGAGCATGATAATGACAATGTATAGGTACATAGAGTAAATTTTACTAAGCATAAATGTATCATTGGCAGACAAAACAAAGGCACTAATACTTTGCTTATGTGGAATCGGAAACGTCAGCAAATAATTACTTATGTTTGTCAAGCGATGTGCCTCTGTTTGTCGTCCCCAGTTGGATCAAAATACCTTTGGCAAATACACCAAACTTTTCGTCAAACATAATTTTCGACGTTTAACGAACATTGCAAATAGGAGTAATGTTTGACAAACAAGGACTCACATTGTTGTTCTTTTATAATGCTGGATATTAATTATTTATATTACGGCCTAACCCTTCTTATAGTGAGAAGAGGCCCGTGCCCTGCAGTGAGACAGTTAATTTACAGGGCTGATGATGATGAATACTTCAAAGGTAAGCGACAAGAAGAATATCTTTACATGCACAGTCATGTCATGTATATGTAGAACAAGAAATAAGCCAAAACATAGAATAAATTCGAAAATAAAAATATTATCACAGCCATACCGATCAATTCACACGAAATATGCGATACATAGATAATTATTAGAACCCTACGTAGTTGGGTAACAGAGGTTTTTCTTGGCCGCCTTACACACCATTCTATAAAAAGCCTGAGGGTATCTTTTCCTTACTAAATTAAGCGCATGTCACCCCGGAAACCTTACCCTCAGTCCGGTATTCGGGGATGTAGGATATTTTTTTGATTCTTGGTATTTACAGTGTGGATTGAATATTCCAATGTCAGAATTTTCTGAATTTCACCAAGAATACGATACGTATTTTAAAAAAATATTTCATCAGATAATCGTGAAATTATGTCACGGTAATTCTAAGGTAAAATAATTTCATGTTTGTATTTTCTTAGAAGAATTCCTTTACCAAACTTCAAGATACATATGTACGTACTAGAATTCCATTTAAGTCAATTGCAAAATAGTTAAAAGAGGACAACAGCACGACACGACTGACCTATTGGCTGACCTATCGACTGACCTTGAACTATTTAAGTCTAAAAATAAAATTGAAACTTCAATTATTATTTATAGTGAGATATCTACCATATGTTACTTTATCTAAGCTATATTGCTCTTGAGGATTTCTTTTTTTGAACTCACCCGCAAGTTTTTTGAAGTCTTTATATTTTGACATCACTTGCCATCTATTTTAAATTAACTTGGCAAATAAAAATTATCCAAATAATAGATTTCTCTGAGAAAAACAATCAACATTCTAACACTAGACTATTAAGGCTTTATATTATGTTGATTTTCTACACAATCGTGCTACATACGCTTACAAACGAACTCGTTTAAGAATGTATAAAGTTGAGTATTTAGTAGACAAGTAGAACGACTGTTTGGTTATTTAACTGAATGTGTTATGAGGAGGACGAGTTCAGCGTATTGTGTAACCTTCTGATAACTTTGACCTTGAAGCAGTTACGTTTTAATAGCACCATAGAGGACTTAATGTTAGTGAATCGTTTACATAAATCCTCTAAATGCTTACGGTCGAAAAACTTTTTTTGTAGAAGCTTTACGCTGACGCTTGGTGCTGATGCCTCATTTATTTTAATATACTTGCATAGGTTAATAATAAATTGTTTCCATAATGCATTTATATTATTACCATCAATCACTATAGCAAAGGTTTTGCTACGTATTCAATTCAAAGCATAGTCTTTTTGCCGCTGGCCAAACTGAGTTCGAAACCTTTCCTTCTTTAGTAACGGCAGCGCTGGCAATCCAAAGTATTATGATTATTTTTATTTAACTAAGTATGTGAACTTACCCAATTGTTTGACGAATTTCAATAGACCTGTAACAAGAAAAGTTATCATTAGTCAGGTGAATGTTAACAAATCATACAAAATTCAAGTTTATTAGAATGTTTATTTATCAAAGGTAAAATCGATAGTAAATAATTTCACAGAAGTGAGCCCAACAGAATACGAAACGCATGCAACTAATACAAAAAAAAACTATGTAGGTTTGTTTAGACAATTTTATTTTCAAATAAAATATGGCACTGTCAAAAAGACAGACTTTGAAAACCTATCGCACTGCACCACAGCTTAGGCTTACAGAGAGTAATAAGAAATAAACATACGTTACATTTACATCCGCCAAACACTTCATATTCCCTGTCGTTGGTAAAAATAACCTCTCGATTCAAATTTCAACCACAAACCAGCCACTAGCAAAACGAAACTAGGTTTATGTTTAATACAAACCAGTAGCATAAAACAATTATTTTAAAACACCAAGCAGGTTTTAAAGCTAAACAATAAAATACAGTGGCGTTAAATACTTTGTGAAACAGCGACGAGTAATCCGCCATTGTGACGAGAAAACATTAGCTGATGGTCTCCAGACAAATTATAAGGAAACATACGGATCTGTGTTGTGGACGTCACTGGTGAGATGAGAGTTTTCCCACGGGAGCTAAAAAGGTGGTCGCTTTTAGAGAGTTTTGCTGTCGTGTCCAGTAATGACAACAATGCTACAGAACTATGTGACAAATTTTATCCTACCACTACTTCTAAATGCCTGAATAATTGCATAAAACTCCTATCATGCAAACATGTTGCAAAGGGGTAATCCTTACATTGCATCAAAACATAGAAATGAAGTATGTATATTATCACGTCTTAACAACGTAATGTATCATCATAGTAAAATTTGCTATAAAAATTGATATGATGGTAATAAAGCTACTCCTTTGGTTAGATTTTTGCTGTAATATGTCGTGTCTTTTAATTATTATTTTTAGAGAACACTCCCGCACTAGGAATGAATCCTGTGTGTCAGGTACTCCCAACTGACACAATTAGGTACACTCAGACTCGAAATCACACAAAGTACTGTCTCGCGTAGGGATCGAACTAACAACACTTAACGCAGTGTCAAGCGTCAAACCACTTTGCCAACCGTGCATATTATTATACTTATTAACAGCTTTTGTAAAAGGCTCTGAAGGATCGAATTCGTAATGAAGTGATCCGACAGAGAACCAAGGTAATCGACATAGCTCAAAGAATTAGCACGTTGAAGTGGCAGTGGGCTGGTCACATCTGTCGCAAAACCGATAACCGATGGAGTAGTCGTGTTCTAGAGTGGAGACCGCGCCTTGGCAAACGTGGTGTTGGACGTCTTCCGGCTAGGTGGAGTGACGATATACGCAAAGTGGCTGGCAGCGGCTGGACACGAAGAGCCGAAAATCGGGCTCAGTGTCGTGCAATTGGAGAGGCCTATATGCAGCAGTGGACTACGGCAGGCTGATGATGATGATGATAGCTTTTGTATACTTGTATGCATATCAGTATTCTGAACCTTGACCTAATTAGCATGTACACTATTTCCTCATTTCGGGAGCAATGCCAAAAGGTTTTGGCTAACTTTGGCATAGTGTCAGAAACAAGAGCCTGTAAATTTTCCCATATTTTGTAATTTTTTTTGTACTTTATGGTCCCATAATCCACAATGCTCAGTAATTTCAGTGCACGTAAAGAAAAACACTAAATGAGAACCAACAAAAGTTGAAGACCACTTCTTAATAGAAAAACAGACGTGTTCATCTTTGCATAGTGATTCGAAAGCACCACCACTAATTATATTCACGGTGATAAAACAGCATTGCGCGAAATGCTGCCATTGTGAGAGGAAACCATTAGCCGTGTTCTTACGACAAATTATTTAGAAACACACGGCGTTGTATTCTGGACGACGACGCGAACGCAAACTTATAGTTGATGGATTATAAAAATAGTTCTTTATAGCCACATACATCCATATGTTCATCATCATCAGCTGCTAATACTCGTAATAGTCCACTGCTCGTTATAGACCCGACACGAAAAGCCGCAAATCGGGTTTAGTGGCGTTCTAATGGAGAGGCTTATATCTATCCCTATAAACACATGCCCTGATTAACTTATCATTATCAAACTTCGACTACTGAAGCTGCGTTTATTTAACAAGGCGAAACCATGTTATTATGTAAAACAAAATTTAAGGTGTGTGAAGCCGTTGGCTAACTATAATTTCATAGAACACTTTCTTTTTTAGGGTGGCTTACTTCTGAGTAAACTAAGAAAGTGAGGAAATATCTTAAAAGTACAACCTGACACTGCAATACTGTTGTACACATACAGGGTGTAAAAAGACCCTTAAGGAAAACTGAAACCCCATATTGTACCAATCATTACGAGCATTTTTTGCTTTGGCATTATACCTGGGAAATTACTGGCTCAGGATATATTGAAGCTCAAAGTTATTTCAAAGGAATTTTTGTAATTAGGTACAAAATCGATGCATTTACCTCGCCAACCTGTTCTATAGATGTCCTATGCACCCATAGATTAGTAGGTATTTCGAAAATTGCACGCGCGGATTTTTATAACAGCATGAAAAAAGTGAATACTTAAAAAATAAAGTCGTTTCCCAGGTTTTATTTTTGTGTAGTATGACTTGGCGTAGACATCGGCTTGGTGATGGGTCTTGTGACATCATGTATAATGTAACCCTAAATGTAAATGTCCATATTACCTGTTGCTGTCGCAGGCACCTATGTTTGTTGTAGAAATTAGTGATCACAGTAATTTGATATTTTGATTACTACGGGCGTGAACAGTGCCTCTGTACACTGCCTTGTGTAAACATTCATGAATGGTGGATTTAAGCCCAACGCATATAACGTGGCATAGTCATTAGTACGCCATGATTGACTTGAGGCGCTTTATTGATTGGCTTTTATTGGCCTCATCATTGGGCTCTGTACCACACAATATATTAAATAGCATTTATAACATTCACATAAATAAGGCCTACAATAATTAATTCCTGTTTTTACCCACTAACCACCACAAACGTACATCTTCCACACTAACGAATCCATTTTGATCTAGTCTTGCTTTCAAAATATTTAAATTTTTGAAGTATTTCACAAAACTGCAACCACTCGCAAGGTTAATATCATCATCATCCAGAGCAAATTTCCACCCACCTAGATACAGGCCCGACACTCATACCTATTACTTCAACGACCAAAACAAAAATACCTTCCTTGTATGCCTACACAAAGTGAGTATCTCTTCGTGGTATTCGTACAAACGTAATCTCTTTACAGTAATCGTAACAACGTAAGCACTCTTCTTATAATCAAGTACTAATACAAACATTATGCGTAATATTCCAAACTTTGGTTCACAAAACGACAACAGCATTGTCTTGTTTCATATACTTTGAACAGTTAGCGAGCGGGCCCGTCCAAAACATTGCACAATACGTTTCGCGAAGGTCGTTCAAGGCAAGTAAGAGGGCAGTAATAAGTTTGACGACGGCCGGAACTCGAAACGTCGTTGGAGAGCACTTTATTAAAGACAATACTCCAACATGTGAGCTCTTTTAAGACAGAAAATCTTTTATTCAATGTTAATATTATCTCTTCGAGTTTTCAATAAAGTGGAACTGCATCTCTTGAGTAAAGTAGGTTAGAAAAATAAAGTCATATTTCGTTCGAGTCTTTGTTTTAGAATTGTATGGCGCTCGAAATTCGCTTTATATTTCTGGTCATAAACTAAGTGCTATCCGCATCTGGGATCCACGCGCATATACTTAAGATGATATAAGGTACATTAATATAAACTTGAATTTTGTTAGTACAAAAATATATTAAATAGAACATTGCAAAAGTGAACTAATTAGTAGCTTTAATAGTGGTAAAAGACATTCGCATACCTTCACAATTTATTGTAAGCTTATTATAAAGACACTCATAAAACAATAAACGTAAGCATTTAACTTAATATCACGACGTGTCAATTGCGAAAAGGTATAGTGCACGGGGGCTGTATGTATTTATAAGTTTGTCAACACTGCATGTCACCAGAGGTGTTCGGCTATTTCACGCGAAACCTATTGCAAGCATGCCATTACAGAGAGCGAAGTGCTAAAGGGCTGTAAAGTGATCTTTATCTTCGTATGCTGGCAGAACAACGACAAATCCATTAAAAAAGGTCAACAAATGTGATTTATCCGTTGGAAAGAAAACACCCAAACAAATCAAGGAAACCGCGTAACATCGGAAGGAAATCATGGCGAACGGCTTATTATCCTACTCATAACTAAAATGAGAATATCTTTAGAAATAACTTCAATAAACTTAGCCATCCATTATTGGAGCGACTCAAGGCGCACATATCTGGTTCATCTTCAAATTCATTAAGAGCATAGATGACGAGTGCTAGAGAGCTAGATTAAATTCAGCGAGGCTAAGGGTTCGTTTACACAGCGTGAAATACTCAAGAAAGATGTATGTATATTATGTAAGATGTATGAAAACTGCGTCGTGATTCTAAATCGTATTTGAAATTCGCCGATTTTACTGAACAAATGGCATGTGTCGATATTTAAAATAAAATGAACAAGAGGTTAAAGGACAATGGCAGATCTCCATACATCAAAATGTCTGAAATTAAATTGAAGTGAACAGTAATAAAAAATATATCAAAAAATTTGGCGTAAGTAACAGAGTCTATAAATGATTCTATTTTCACTCAGGAAAGGCGAAAAAAAAAGATATCGGTGTTTGAATTTTGAGTTAAGAATGAACAATGTAGGTAAAAGGAAAGTTATAGTATGAAAGTTAAACAATGTAGGCACATGAGTAGATAAACGGAACAGAGACACAGCTTCATACAACAGCGCGAACCGGTTGCACTACTACGAGGACGCGGCTTATGTGTGCGTGACCACTGGCCGCTTGTCGTGTTCGCGGCGAGAGTGGAAAGAACCGGTTTACGTAGGCACAGGCAGTTGACAATCTTAGGGTTATTACGACGCACGTTGTTTGTTTTGTAAGTTGCAAGTTTTAATATTTTAATGTAAAAACGTGGTGTTTTATTATGTAAAAACGTGTTGTTTATTGTACTGTGTGTATGAATAATACTATATGAAATATTTAAGTCATTATAAAGATTTTAACAATGGTAACTTACAATTGGGTTTTTTTAATTAGGTATACCTCCTGATAATTTTGTCGCATTTGTTGAATTGCTCGAGCAAAAGTTTCGCGAATATTTCGATGTTGAAATAAATATTGTCAATGATGGCAACGAAATACTTAACATGTTTGCATGTTGTCCACCAGGATCTCCTAGCCCGATCCCCCAGAGGATCCTCATGAACTCATTAGTTGTGAAATTGTGTAAAAGCAATTCATGTTTACAAAACCAATGACTATCAGAAAGTGATCAGCCATCGATAGGGATTACAAAAAACAGGTGCATGCGATTTTCGACCTTATTGACGTAACTTAGAATTTATAATTTTAATAACGTATCAATGTCAGAAAGCAAGAAAATACCAAAAAGAAGTCTGTCAGTCATGAATTGTCAATAAGATCGAAAATCGCATGCACCTGTTTTTTGTAAGCCCTATCGATGGTTCATTTGTCTTACACAATTTCTTTTTAAACTTATTTGAGATACCTATCCCCGTGGTAAAACTAGTGGCCATAATAGCTAAAGGAGATTCCTATGTTTATTAACAAAATATTAGCCAAAGATATTACCAGAAAATATTCAACACTATTAGTGGTATCGTTGGGAATGTCAAATAAATCACGTCGTCACGTCGTGTCCTTGGTAACAAATGTATATTTTTATTCCGTTCTTTTAAAAGTTTCAGGTGCATGCCTTTTTTGGTTCCACTCGCAATTTTATTTACAACTGTACTTCTGCCGTATAGCGAATCCGTCGAGCCCAAGAATCTGCCCAATCCACGAATCTGTCGAGTTGGGAATCTGCCAAATCACGAATCTGTCCAATCCAGAATCTGTCGTATACCGAACAAGCGATTTGTCTTAACCTATTGTGACAACCCTACCAAAATTGGTAACAAAACAAGCTCTTAAGAAGCTCTCTCTCTGTTCGGTTTATTTACTCATGTGATGTAGGTAGGTACGTTTGAGTTATCAAATTACATTTATGTCAGATTGACATCAAAACGCAGAAGTATTTTGTAGCATCTAACTGTCACAGCCAAAGACAAAAGCAGGTCTGCACATTTTAAATCGATTTTATGTGAAATCGATACAACATTAAATCGATACTGTTACATTTTTATTTCATTTAAACGTTGTTTTGCTTCAAAAATATCTTATTGATATAATGTTGATTAAACATTAAATAACTGCATTTTAAACCAAACCAACTCTATAAAGGCCGATCGTATCGATTACTTATTTAATAATCGATACGGATATAGCACTCACGTCTATTCCTGTCACACCATTTTCTATGGCAACAATCAAATAATAAAGTATTCGTTATCAATTGGAATGCTTTTTATCATCATAAAATACTCCAGCTTTAACGAAACAAAGTGAAAATATTAAAAATTGTAGAAAAAAAAACTATTTGTTTTGCTCATACGAATTTTAAGGTCACCACAACAAACCCAGAGCAAATTCTGCCATTGTTCTTTCGTGTAATGAATATTAAAATTCTACACCTTCAATTTTTTTATAGTCTTGATATTATTCCAAAATCAGTTAATTTTGGAGAATACCATTTATGAAACTGCTTTTTGAACACATATAACTACGAGAATTATTGGGCCTCTGATCAGTTTAATAAATGACCAAAATTTTGTTGTAGTTTTATGTTTTTTGGTCCTAATACTCCTAATATCATCATCATTACTATTATTATTACCAATAGTTTAGGTGACCTCCCTATTAAACAAAACCATGTTAGAAAATCATTAAGTTTATAATTTTAACTTAACGAAATATACGTTTAAAAACGTATTTGTAGCAATGTCGTGTGCATTTACTATGCATTTACTATAAACAGCAATTCGTACAATTTATATTTCTACGGGACACAAAATTGAATATGCCGCCCTCAATGTAGACTCTATCTAACTCAAACATTACGAATGTACTGCACTTGTCTAACTACATCTGCACGCAATCTAATCATTGTAAACAGCCCCTTGTGCAAACGCGAGGCATGCAAAAGCTCCCGCGGTGCGCAGACAAAAAACTGAGACGTAAGAGCATTGTGACCAGACGGCGAAATAATTCTTGAAGTAACAGACTTGACAGTGAAAAATTGGATGCCAAATTCTACCCATTTCTCAAGTTTTTTAGGTTTCTAGAAGTGATGTCTTGAGGTACGTTTTTATTCGGCGACAAGCTTCACAATTTATTTAACATCATACTATGTATATTCACAAGCAATAGCGAATGAATAATAAATTAAAACAATGTGTCAGTTATCGTGATAACAGTTAACCCATACATGTGCTATTCTAATGTATGAGTGTCTGTATAACCTACACTACCGCAAAGTTTCATCAATATACGTTAAATCCCTTCTTGTGAGAAAGAGTTACAAAAGAGTCACAAATATTCACGTTTATAAAAGTAATATCTGAAGAACTAACACGTGAGGTTATAAATATGTGAATAAAAATAAAATGAAAGTTAATAATGAAAGGCTGTATATTTTTTTTACCAACTTTCATATGCGCTTGGCATAAAGAATCAAAGTAATCGTCAGTGCGAATAAAACGAGGCCAAACTTGATGAGTTTGTGTCGGTTTATTGCAGCGTTCCTATGGCCGACTTCCAGTTCCTTGACGTCATGATATTGCATTATCACGCGATATACATACTTAATTTCAGCTTAATAGAAAACCGAGAAGTATGTTTTCTTGCAAGATTTCATTACAGACACCGGTACAGGTAAAAAAATGTTATCCTCGAAAATGCTATGCCGAACACAGAGCTTATTACGTCGTGTCTTGCTCAATTCCATTTTCAGATCACAGATTTTCACTTACTTTGGCAATGGCATTTTTTGTTACCTTGATTTCACATTGATACTTTGGTATTCTCTTTGAAATCGACGAACTTACTCGTTTTTATATTTTAAATCTGAGCGCTACCGTCCTTCTGATGGCATGTAAAGCTTACGGTCCTGGTTCTTGTCTCAGGATAAGAATCATTAGGCCATGTCGGAGGCCTCCGAACGGTCTGAAAACTGCGAAACTAGAGTTGGCCACACAGTCACACGAACAACAACAACAAAAATCCTCTTTGTTGTCGTTGCATAGTTTCTAGACAATATATCAAAATATCATTAAATTAAAAGCAAAACTTATTATCATTCTTAATTAATAAATATGCTTAAATATGTACACAATATATTCTATACTAGCTTTTGCCCGCGGCGCCGCACGCGCGTTATATTCAGGCCTACAAAAATCTCCTGTATTGTACGGATACTTTGTACCTGTATAGTTTATCATCTATGTTCGGGGTAACACAAATCTCCTTTATTGGGTAGATACTATTTAACTCCAAAAAGTATTTACACATACAAACTACTTCGTGCTAAGACTTAGTAGTACTCAAAATGTTATCCGGTAGGTATCTGTGACGTTTCGCTAGAGTGGCCAATATGAAGACTGTGATTTGTCTGTCAGAACCATTAGAATTTAACAAAATACTCTACAATCCGAATTCTGCGGATATATGTTGTCGACTCGAAATCTTTATTTTTTAATGTTTTATTATTCAGGTAAGGTTTCGATCGAGTCTACCGTACCCCTTGACGAAATTATATATATATAGTCGTATTTTTAATTAGACGAAGCCAACTGATAGTAGCTAATGTCACTTTGTAAAATAATGTTGTCATATTTAAAGTAATAGTGATGCGTTTAGTTCTCGTTCAATCAGATGAACGATCATTGAGTGTGAATAGTTTATCATTTCAGACTATAAAAGAATATTATTTCTATATTACAATAAAAGTGCTCTGATATAAGTTACTTGTAGTTATGTAAGTAGTATAAATTGTTATATTTTATACATCTACAGGATGTAAAAAGACTCTTAACGAAAACTGAAATCCCATGTTGTACCAATCACTACGAACATTTTTTACTTCGGCACCATACCTGAGAAATTACTGGTTCAGGAGATATTGAGGCTCAAAGTTAGTATGGAATTTTGGTCATAGGGCATCGAGCCAAGATGTGCGCTAGATGCCCTATGACCCCATGGATAGGTAGATATTTCGAACATTGAACGCGCGCGCTTTAGATTACGGTTTAAAAATGTGAAAACTTAAAAAAACATCGTTTCCCAGGTATTATTTTTGGTTAGTATGACTTGGCATGATGTCCACAACGAGTAAACTTCGGCTTGGTGATGGGTCTTGTGACACTCTGTATAATTTCAACTACATGATGTATTGAAAATAGAACAGTCTTACAGGTTTTCTCGCAAAGTTTTCCTTAATGTTTAAAACACTCGGTATTCAGTATAGGTAAATACTATAGGAACATAGTCTTCGAAAACTCGAACACCGTACCCGATATCGGCCGTTCGGCACACTAACTATTCACTAGACAATCGATGCAATTTCATTCATTCAAGAGATTTTGCAATCATTCACTTTGTCACAACACAATTTTTATTTCATCATAAACTGACAACACAGTAAACGTCATTTGACTTCGTCTAATAAAAAATACGACTATAGATTTGACACTGCAATGGTAGCGTAGTCGGTAGGTTCCAATGTGAAACATTCCAAAATCAATAACTGCTTACAAATTAAAAAATAACTATAAAAACATTTTACAGTGGACTAAATTGGGTGTCCGATCATTTGACAAAAAACAAATGAAAAATTTTCATTTGATAAATAACATTTGACAAAATTATACTTGATAAATTTATTATTTTACAAACTATTGTTGAATAAACTACTCATTAGACAATATATTTACTATAAAAAAGTTATTATGCTAAAACATTAATTTACAAATTGATTATTTTTTTAAACATGTTATTTGGCAAAACAATGTAAAGCATAAATAACATTTGACAAAATGCCTTGCTTGGTAAATATTTTACTAACCGAAATCTACGGTAATACAACAATCTTTGTGTAGGGTCAACTAAAATAATGGCTGGTTAGGTTAGGTTAGAACTGCGACCACAACGCACGAGCCGAGCGAGCGAAGCGAGCGTGCCGCGGCAGCGGCCGGCGAGTGCCAGAACCGAATTCTACTTATTTCGCTTAATTCAGGCAGTGTGTATTTTTTTTTAAAGACTTAAGTTTCTATGGAATTAGTATTCATACAAAATTATTACTTGCCTATAAATAATCTGTCCAAGATGAAAATTGCAACCAAGCAATTAAATATTTTCAAAATTTCGCGGAAGTATTGGTTAGAAATTAGTTATTTTTAAAAACGAATAATTTATCTTCTAACTTTTTGTACAATCACCAATTTGGCAAACGAATTATTTAGTCAAATTATTATTTCTAAAATAATTATTTAACATTTAAATTATTTAACATTTAAATTATTTTCTAAGTTACAAATTTGCGAAACCTGTATTATGTCAAATGATTGTTTTTAAAGTAATATGAGAGACGAGTAAGAATATAGACTTACAAAGTCGAACAAAAAAATGTGACTCGATAATTCGTTAACATAAATGACGAAAGATGTCGCTACGCGTATCGAATCGAAAAATAATTAGGGCCAGATGACGCGTGACGTCACTTGTACCCCCGCTTAATGGTACATAACATCACTAGATGGCGTTATATTCAATTTACTTGTCTTAAATTTATTAACGTGGACGAAAAACGACAACGTAGGTAGCCCTTGTGCAATGTGCAAGTTCATTCGAGAGTTGAGGCCCTCAAGGGTGCTCAACCTACCTACTACGGTACTTCAACTTTTTAATCAATTTTAATTTTCGAATTATGTGCGTGGTTTAAGTACTTTAAGGTCTAAATTTGCAATGAAATGTTGCACTATATTTTGCTGGTCTGATAACAAAGCTGGCAGATGGCCTCGTAAGCCCACCGAGCTTGGGGTCGATTGATTTGTTTTGAGGAGCACTTCACACTTAGATGATATCCAGGGTCTGATGATGAAGCTGGAAGGCGGCCACGGTACCTCTGTGATAAAACGACATAAACCGACCGAATTTGGCCTCGATTAATTTGTCTTGAGGAGCACTTTACACCTAGATGATATCCAGGGTCTGATGATGAAGCTGGGAGGTGGCCACGGCATCTCTGTAATAAAACAACATAACCCGACCGAGGTTGGGCTTGATTGATTTGTCTTGAGGAGCACTTTACACCTAGATGATATCCAGGGTCTGATGATGAAGCTGGGAGGTGGCCACGGCATCTCTGTAATAAAACGACATAACCCGACCGAGTTTGGGCTTGATTGATTTGTCTTGAGGAGCACTTTACACCTAGATGATATCCAAGGTCTGATGATGAAGCTGGGAGGTGGCCACGGCATCTCTGTAATAAAACGACATAACCCGACCGAGTTTGGGCTTGATTGATTTGTCTTGAGGAGCACTTTACACCTAGATGATATCCAGGGTCTGATGATGAAGCTGGGAGGTGGCCACGGCATCTCTGTAATAAAACGACAAAACCCGACCGAGTTTGGGCTTGATTGATTTGTCTTGAGGAGCACTTTACACCTAGATGATATCCAGGGTCTGATGATGAAGCTGGAGGTGGCCACAGCATCTCTGTTATAAAACGACATACTTAAGCCCACCAAGTTTGGGGTGGATTAATTTGTCTTGGGGACCTCTTTAGGTACACCTAGATGATATTCGGGGTCTGATGATGAAGCTGGAGGTGGCTACGGCATCTTTGTAATAAAACGATGTAACCCTACCGAGTTTACCCTAGACGGCCGGTTGGCGTAGCGGGAGTGTAAGCGACGGCTACGTCAAAGGTCGCGGGTTCGATTCCCGCTCAAGTCAAACATTTGTGTGCATGAATATGGATATTTGTCTTGATCTGGGTGTTTCTATGTATAACATATAAGTATGTATTTACAAAAAAAAGTATAACTATAGGTATGTATGTTTATTCATTATCTAGTACCCATAGTAGGGTCATTTCGCCTGTTCGCATCCATTTAGTGCAGTTGACAAAGGACAATGGGCGGTTTTGGGCGGTCGGCGGCCATCAATGAATTTAATATCAAATGAAAGTACTAATAATTAGGAACATCTTTTACTATGAGCATTACGCTGTATTCCATTTAGGAAAAGAAATATTTGAATGTCAATATAACCTAATTGTATAGATAAAAGTTTTGTGACACGGTAACACATCATCAATATACCTAATTATATAATAAAGTATCGCACGTGATCTTTCGTGTGAAGATAGCTCGGCGTTATAAGGCTGAGCACGTAGTACAGGGCGTGTAAAATATTGAAGTGTACCGAGAGCAACAAATAAGACGTCTTAGCGAATATATTGAAGAGGAAGAAGTGTGGTTGTTACCCGTTCGAATACAGTCAAGGCACGTTAGACCTAGGACTTATTTAACATCGTCCTAGCGTTATCCCGGTTGCATCCGAGACTTGCGCCTTGAAGCTCGACGTCCGCTTACTAGTCCAAACAGACATAACAGAATATCGGCTTTTCCACAGAAGGATCACTGCCGTCTGACCTCCGTAACCCAAAGGTATAGCGATATTTCCATAGCTTAGACCACTATCAGTTTATTTGAGGCAACCGTATTGACTTTCAAAGATCTTCATTAAAGCCAAGACCGACAGTATATTCTGCTCTCCGAGGCATGGGGCAAGCGATAATTAACTATTTAATACGTAAGTAAGATCTGGGACTTATTATTCATAGATTATTCCGAGTTATAGGCGCACGGTCAAATGCTGCGCACATAATTATTATGTGCGTAGTATGGTATATTATATACTTATATGGCTGGGTAAGAAATCAATCTGAAGAGTTGCGATTAGCAGCAGCAGAATTAACTGGGATTATAGAGGATGAATGAGAGGAACTAGGCTACACAAGGCTTAAAATCATACTTAATTCTTTTTTTAAACCATTATGGTCTTTCATAACTTAATCCACATACAATAATTGTATGCATTATAAAAGCTTATTATTTATTGATGATATTATGTTAGTTATATACAGGGTGTAACAGACCCTTAACGAAAACTGAAATCCTATGTTGTACCAATCAGTACGAACATTTTTTACTTGGGCACTATACCTGGAAAGTTACTGGTTCAGGAGATATTGAGGCTCAAAGTTAGTATGGAATTTTTCTAATTAGGTACAAAATCGATGCATTAACCCCCTCATATTTTCTTTAGATGCCCTATAACCCCATGAATATGTAGGTATTTCGATAATTGCACGCGCGCGCTTTTAATTGCAGTTAAAAAAATGTGAAAACTCAAAAAAAAATCGTTTCCCAGCTATTATTTTTGGTTAGTATCACTTGGCGTGATGTCCACAACGAGTAGACTTCGGCTTGCTAATGGGTCTTGTGACACTCTGTACCCTTATAACCAAATAAAGATTTTATGTTTATAACAAATTGTATGATAACTGTATTATAAATGTAGGTATATTATTTAATATTAGTTACATCTAAATAGTAAAATGCACCTACCACTTTCATCTCTGCACCACCTTAAGGTTGACAGGTAGAGAATGCCATGTGGCATTATGTCCACCGATGTACACTATGTTTGTGCATAAATGATTAAATAAAATAAATAAATAAACTGTGCTTACATTAGTAAGCACAGTGACCATACAATTTGATACAATAATATGTGATATATTATAAAATGACAATCTAAATAAGTTGTTTCACTTTCTTTAACACTTTCGTTTCGATTAAAGTTTCAAAAATAAAAACGTCTTTTATCTGTTTTAGAAGTACACCACAGTGCTAACACTTGTCCACAGTAATCGCAGGACTAAAATACACTAATTAATAACAAAATCATTCGTGGCCGCGGACCGCCTAGGCTCCATACAAAAATGCCCATTGTCCTTTGAAGGAGAAAATAAAAATGTAAAAAATTTGTTCCAGCAAATTGATTCAAAGAAAAATTTATGTAATGCGTTCATTATATAGTCTATTTTAATATTAGCTTTCACTTTTCTTCGAAACTTGTTGTGTTTTTTTTTAAATAAACAAGCTTCAAAAGGAGAATGACCAAATTTGTATGGAAGATGGGCTAAGTTTGCTTCTCGATGATTTGACCAGTAAAATATAGTAAATATACTCCTAATTAAATTAGGAAAAAATGAATACGATATTCGGCGGCAGTTCTTAGCTATCGGACTTCAAAGATTTCAAATATTTTGAGGTTAAGTATTGTGATAGTTACATGATTGAATCATAATATAAATAGTAGTAAATTAGTTAATTATCGCCCGTGCTTCGAAGAGTACTTACGTTAATCCGTCGGTCCCAGTTGTCATGAAGATCTTTCACCATCGCACTTCGTTACAGGGAGTCAGTACCCTCCAATAAACCGATACTTACTGGTCTTAACCATAAAATATCGCTTTCCCTTTGGGTTATGGCGGTCAGACTATGGAAAAACTAATATTCTGTCATTTCTGGTTAGACTAGTAAGCGGACCCAGGGCTCCTAAGCGTTGAAGTCTTGGATGCAACCGACATAACTCTAGGACGGTGATGATATGATTTAATCATATTACCGGAATTTATTAGAAGCCTCTATGTATATTATACAATATAGAAAATAGTTGTAAAAAGAAGTGGAGCTACGAAACAAACGCTTGTACATTATATTAGTTTGCGGTTTTTTCAGTCTGATATAAAATGAGAATAAAATTCTCAATACCATGTGGTACAATTAATGAGAATTTCAGTGAGGCTAGTTCGCAAAAGATAAGTTCATTCCATTGGACCTTATTACAAAGTTGGCATTAGAACAATACTGTTTTATGCTTAATATGTAAATGAAACACAGTGTTTATGTTATTCTTCATTTTATTCGTTATTATACCTAAATCTTCTTCAAATAAATCACCTCAAAATGAAGCAGGAGTTTGTATATCGTATACCATAATGTGGTGCAGGTATGACCTCAGAAGTTACAACAGCTTCAATTAATGTGTAGTATTCTAAACATAAGACTCCGTTCAATTCCTGAAACAAACAATTAAAGTAGTTTGAATATTCGGTGATGCCAGTATAATAAAAATATGTTCCCATATTTTCGATAAGTACAAAACATTATTTCGTGGGTAATATGTTGCAAAAAGGATAAACATATTATTTATAGAAAATATTTCACCACAATACCTTTTTCAAAATATCATAAGATTTTGGTGTTATTTTGCTTATTAGAACTTTTGTTATGTCACCCTGTTTTCACTATGAATGTAATTTTTCCCTATCAAAACGGGTTTGCAAGAAACTGTAAACATTTGCCTAAATATGCAAAATGAGATGTTACGACCGGAACAACGCAGATACTTTTAATTTTGAACAAAAAATCCCCGTTTCGCTTAAAATTAAAATTAATATATATAAAATTATAAAATAAAAGAAGATTTTATAGATATGAATGGTTTAGAAGCAAACGTGCCACAAAATAGCCCAGTTTTGGTCATTCTCCTTTGGCATTTTGCCCAGTTTGCGTCCAAAAAATCCAAATTGCGTCCACCTGTGAACCATTTCGCGTCCACCAACTTAGAGAAGGAATATAAGGGTGATATTGTTAAGCCAATCTAAAGAAAGATTGGCTTTTTACAATTTCTACATTTAAGATTAAAGTTATGAAAAAAGTCAACATTATTATCATTATTAAATCACTCTAAAGAAACTATAAACTATTTATTGTTTTCAACATCGATGGAACTTAAAATCAAAGACAAAAAACATAACGATAGGTACATGTTGTCCAATATTGTGGTCTTCGGAATAGCATAATTTTTACATAATTATGTATTTGTCTTATCGATTTCTTTTCTTTTCACGAATATCACTAAACGCTTGCTTTATTTAATCAATCTTCTGATTTTTTTTCTTATCCTTCTTCTTTCTTGTCTCCTAAGAACTCATTTTGAATATAAAAAAATATGGAATAAAAGAAATTACGCATTTCATTGCACAAAATTCGTAAAAATCAGATTTTAAACTCAGTCATAATCAAAAATGCATTTTAAATTATTAATATATATATATATTATGTTATCATTTCTATTTCATGAAAAAATGGACACAATTTGCTATAATATTATCCCTTGTAGGTATAGTTTGCGTCCTCGTGTGATCGATTATTTTAAGGATTGTATCTTTTATTAGAACCATTATAATGTGGACGCAAATTGGACATTACATTTGCATACTATTAATGTTAAAATAAACAATATCCTAATTTCTCTCTCATATTTTAATCATATAAAAATAAACAACTAAAGAAAACATAAATAGACGAGTTCGCGTCCATTGCGGACGCAAAGTGGAAGTTTTATAAATTCGGTATTGTAATTCGCGTCCACCTTATTATAATTGTTAACTATTAAAAGCATGCTAATTCATATTTCATACTATTCGTATTTTCATTATTAATATCTAGAAACAGCTATGTATCCTAAAGTTCACATAAAACAATAAAATACTTACCGTCAAACACGCCGCTGCACACTATTTTTAGGGTTCCGTAGTCTACAAGGAACCCTTATAGTTTCGTCATGTCCGTCCGTCTGTCCGTCCGCAGCTTAGCTCAAAGACGCCTGGTGCTAGAAAGCTGATATTTGACATGAATATAGACATAAGATATTGCAACAAAACTGTAGAATAAAATTTGTAGAAAATAATTGTTAGACTCAAGTGTCCCCCTCCCCCTCTGCCGGCTAAATTATTAATATGGAAGAGGTGAAAAAAATCACAAAAATCACATATAACGAATTTAAAAGGAAAACTAGACTAAGTAGACATCACTAGCTTATGAGTAATTTTCGGTTAACTGTTGAACGGTTGAGCCGTGTGGTTGACGGCATAGAATACAAGTGTCACCACCCCCTATCTTCCCGTGGGTGTCGCAAGAGGCGACTAAGGGATAACACGATACAAATACCATCTTTGCGTAGAGACGGAAAACTCGACATCAAACCCTAAACGACTGCCTCGTTGGTCACGCGGCATAAATGTGCGCGTGGGATCGGGAGGTCCCGGGTTCAATTCCTGGGTCGGGCAGTGTTATTGGGTTTTTCTGTCACGAAATTCTCAGTAGCAGCACGGAGTCTGGAAATGTGCCCGGTACGGCAATAGGCTCGCCCCTTATTACGTGGGACTAAAGTATATCTGGTGAAAAGTGGGTTTAGAAATACACCTCTGCCTACCCCTTCGGGGATAAAAGGCGTGGCGATATGTATGTATGTCGGTTAACTTATAAATACCAATTTCTGTGAGTTTACATTGGGAGCGCTGGCTTAATCTTAAAGATACCCATTTTTAGGCCCATGTGAAACAGAAGTTATTATCAATAAAGGCCATTATGGGCAACTACGGAACCCAACATTGCGCGTGGCCCTACACGCACTTGGCTGGTAAATTTTTATTTATATCCCGCGCATCTGCACTCTTTTGTTTGTTCAACCGAGATTAACTATTTTTTTTAAACAGGATTAGTTGGGCGCACGGAACGTTTTGTCTATTTGTGCGTGTCTCTTTGAGGTATTGGCGGTACTGACTTTTCATTTTATTAGTATGTTAGTATACTTATTTTCGAGCATTTTTAAAGGGAGGTCCGTAAATGGACGCGAATTGGGCGATGGACGCGAACAAGCGAAATGACCCTACAAGCTCAAAGCTCTGCTTAGTTACTCAAAGACTATTAAGCATACTTTTATTGAATTGTTTTATTTTTTTGTTTTCTGCTATTTTGTTAACTGTAAAATAACTAGGTACATTTAAAATAGTTTTACTGCATACATTATTATTGTCAGTGCTATGCATACCGTAATTTTATTGTCATATTATATCAGATACAATGCCTTTTAAGTGTTTACCTTAACTGTATAAATATATATGATGTGGTTGTGCTAATAAATAAATAAATAAATAAATTAATTTGGGACTAGATGGTGTTGTGTGAATGTGGTAGAATATTATATTATATAATTATAGTTTGGGCTCGATTGAATTTTCTTGAGAAACACTTTACACCTAGGTGATAATAATTATGATACTACGATACTACCTATAGCGGTACCGGGTTCGATTCTAGGTATAGTTGCTTTTTGCATTTTCTCATACAAAGTACCTAGTTAATAAATAATATGGTCTCACTCATGGTATGAGTTCGTGCGTGCGTCCTTGAGGCATACATAGAACTAGTTCGTAGAATGGTTGTTTACGAATTGTTACTAAATAAGTGTATCTACCTATAAAACCCGTAACGTACCCATCCCATCTAAATAGGTAATTTTATTTTGGTTTAAGCGTCATCTAGTTAAAATTCAATGTAAACCGTTTGTACATTACCTTTCGTGTTTTTACTACGCCATCTATTAGTACACGTTCAAAAGTGATAAAATATGCACGTAAAATGAAATAGATAAATTAGCTTATTATGAGCAATATTACCAATTCTAAAAAATACTTAAACAATTTCAATGGCCGTTAATGAAAAAATAATGATATTTTTATGACTTGTCTGGCTGTAATTTACGTCGCGTGCTATTTGATCAGCGCCCTCTGGATATAGCTCGCGATTTGAGCTTTTTCCGAGGCACATTTTTTTGTTCGACTTTGGCAGTCTATATTCTTACTCGTCTCTGGTAATATGTTTTCGAAATGAAAGTTTGTCAAATGATTAGTTTTTCAAACGTTGTTTGTAAAATGATCTTTTGTCACACGTTTTTTGTCAAACAATAGTAAACCACTAAATTGTGTATCTAAACCATTCTCAAGTTCCCTTGAACACACACAAAAAATTTCATCAAAATCGGTCCAGTCGTTTAGGAGGAGTTCAGTGACATACACACGCACACAATAAATATATATATATATAAAGATATTAGTTGGGATAATAAGGCTTCGCCAAAATCTATATTTTACCACCTTTGTATTAGAATTTCCGAAAACTTTATCTTAGTGCTCTCCTACATTTCCCAAGGAACATACATGGCAAATAGCTTCTTGTACCCAATAGTTTCGGCTGAGCGCTGTCCGTCACTCGGTGTTGCAATAGTTTTATATACAAATACATTATTTTTGCGATGTGAAGGGTTCACCCTCAGGAGGGAAACTAAAAGAAAAATTCGAGTAGGATTCACGGGCAATGACACGAGCGAGCAATACAATACTTAAATGGATGACGTGTGATAAGTCGATCCACGGAGAAGGACCGTATTAGAATAAGAGAATTAGAAAAACAGTATACAATATAAGCCTTAGATTTCATTTCTTAATATAGAAGAATAAATTTAGCCATCTTAATCTTATTCGACAGAACACAATATAAATAATATCATAATAGCTTTTCTATAAGTATATTTATTAAAATAAATTTTTCAATTTCATCCTAAGCCTCTTAATATAAAATCCAAATTTTATATTGCATTGAGAATCATAATCTAGATGGATTTGTGTCGACAAATACTAGAAATAAATATTAAGTTTAGAACAAAGAAAAGGTAAGATTTGAGCTATATTAAAATGTTCGTGTTTACTTAGGACGTTTCATTTTGCGTACTTACTACCTAAATAGCATATAGGTGACCTAGTTTTATGATAGTCATAATAAAGATCTTGCGGGTACTTTTATTTGATTTTTGGGTAAGGAGTGTTAGACAAGTCACATTCTATTTTATGCCTCTCATCATAGACTTAACAAAATCTTCGTTTTAGTAGAAAAATGAATTAGCAGATGTAGGCGCCTCTGCGCCTATTATCCTAACTATTTCAACTGTATTGTATTTTTTGCAGTCTTCAATTCTAGTTCAAATTAGAGGGTATACCTAAATAAATGTTATTTAATCATGTCTCCAATATTTTCGACTTCAAATAAATTATTATTATAAAATTGCTGGACCGCAAATGTTATTTTCAAACTTCACGGAAAAAACTAATTGCTTTTTTAACTTCAATTGTTGTATGCTAGTCGACATGGTACATTACTTTGAGGCCATAAGCGATTTTATCACTTATAAAATGGTTGTGTCCAAGACATCTCTAGATTAATAATTGAAAGCTCTAGGTGTTCTAATGGTCCCAGGTCATAATTTATAGATTGTGGTGTTTGCGCCATTCCCTGCTGAGATAGAATTGTTATTGCCAAAGCTGTAACCACGTCTCGCACACGAAAACGGTATTCAAGACAAACACCTGTATTACACGCTGAGTGTCATTGTACAATATACAACTATAAGATAAGTCGAAACAACTATATGGATATTGAATGTAGGCTCAATAGATATAGGAAACATAAGTATTGGTATACTTAAGGGATGCAATAAATTGAGTATTTTTTAAATAACATTTCTATTATATCTAAGTCTTAATAATAAATTATTATATCTAAGAATTTGTTCCTTGAAATTATTTGATTTAGGTACTTCAAAGCTCTTTGCCTTATTTCAACAGGTACGGATAGACCGGCGGGATGCAAAATGCGACGCCAATCGCAGTGTTCCACGAAAAGTTTATTGCAGAAGTTCTAGTTGAAAACGAGGACATGTTTGATAAGAACACCTTTTCAATTGACTCAGTCTATTTAATTATGCTGAAACGAATGAAAAGCTTTTTTTTTGTTTTATTAAAGACAACTCACGCACTAGGACTAAATCCTGTATCGCGGGGGACTTTACAAGCATACAACTAACGGACACAATGAACACCCAGACTCGAAACAACAATTTATAAATCACACAGTGTTGCCTCGTGTGGGAATCGAACCCACAACACTCGCAGTATCAAGCGGCGAGCCGGCCGCTTAAACCACTACGCCAACCGTGCAGTCAAGCTAAGATAATGATGATGCTTAGCTTGAGTACAGCGTTTAGAGTACTACAGCTTTGTATAGTGAATCGGACAATATTAGATACATATTAGTATAGATTAAATTCTAGCCTTACTGACTGACCGATAGACGACGCACAGCCAAATCTACTGGGTTCAGAAAGGCAAAATATGTTAATTCTTTGGGGACCGTAGAGGTGCACCAAGACAGGATTTTCCGAAATTCTTACGGGATCGGGAAGAAATTGATAAATTAAAGTGCGGGCGTAACTGCGGGCATCTTCAAGTATTAAATAAAGATATAATATTACACAAAAGGACGCCTTTTTCATCACGGTCTAATTCATTAGCCTGTGAAGGTATTTCATGTATATCTAAATCTCCAGACAGCATAACGTTTTTAACTTTTAGAAAAGCTTAGTAATTAAAAGCGTGCGAGCGTTAATTTGTTTCTCTTCAGAAATTAGTTGCTTTGTGTAGCTTAATTTGTAGTCTTCGTTTTGGGCGAATATTTTTAATTTTAGCGATGTCGACAATTTAGGTGCCGTTGATTACATTAAATAAGGAATAGGTATCTAATCTAATATAGAAAATATATGTATATTATTATGTATGTATGTACATAATATATTCTCTGATTTCAACATGAGAACAAATTTCTTTGCTTCATCACAATTTTGGAGTTTTCAGAAATACGGTGCTTTGGTACTAAAAATACAGGATTTTTAGTAGCAAAAGCACCGTGTCCACGCAAGCCTAACATTGGTGATATGTTAAAGGCAGTAACAACACTACAAACCCACACTACACTCATTATAGATATGGATCATTCAATCTTTTGTATTCAGATTACCTAATTCTACTTTATTCCTTGTGCCAGAAATCTCAAACGCAAAGCTTTCAACCAATTGGATGGCAAGCGAAAAATGTGTTGTTCACCCGAAGCCAAATTCTATAGAAGGCCAATTCAATCGAAAAGCTACATACCGATTTACTCGAGGAGACGAGAGAGTCTGTGCTTGGAATATTGCTATGAACTGTAGAATAACATGGAAATAGGTCAATAAGATGTCGCCATATCTGTTAAGAGGCTGCTTATGTTTGTGTTATAAAATAAAGCCAATCAAACGTAAATGTCAAGAGAATATTTAAGCTCTAGCTTTAAAGATTCATACTGGAGAATGGACTTCCAAGTAGAGGGTGTTTCCTCTACTTAAAAGCCAGGTTAGGGAATCGTGCGTGATGGATTGCGGCCCAAAGGATATTGTCGAGAATTCATATATATTATAGTGTTACGCCATCTATCGGTGAATGGGGAAAGAGAAGAAATACTAGAAGAAATTGAATGTATCGGTGGTTTAAAGGTAATTCAGCTACTCTGTACTAGATGGCATTGCTGTATCGATTAATCGACTGTGCGAGATTACTTCGACAGTTTTGTAGAAGCATCTAGAATGCGCTAGTGATGTTATCCGGCCAGTATAAATAGAGCGCGAGCGAACGGAACGGACACGGTTACAATTGAATATCGGAGCGATAAAAAAGAAGCGAAGAGAAATAAGTCGGCAGTGTTTAGTGGTGTTCTAGCGGGGTGAATAGTGTGTTTTATTAGTGGAGTGAAAATTAACTGTGTGTATTGAATATCGGAGCGATAAAAAAGAAGCGAAGAGAAATAAGTCGGCAGTGTTTAGTGTTGTTCTAGCGGTGTGAATAGTGTGTTTTATTAGTGGAGTGAAAATTAAGTGTGTGTATCTAGTGTTATTGTGTTAGTGAATAAAGTGCAGTTTTTCTGGCATAGTGTATATAATTTATCACGAACCCCAGCTCGTAACAATAGTTATCGCGTATGTAACTTTTGATAGCATGATTCAATATTGCCTTCGTAGTGCTTCGGTGTCTGGTAGATATCGCCATGGTATGTGCCTTTGTCCGCTAGATGACAGTAATTATATTATTATGCAATAGAGAAGAGCGGATACGATGTATGGCAAGATAATAATAAGTTTTATTAAAAATAAATAAGATATTAAATAAAATAAAAAAATAATGGTTTCCTGCTAATTTGGCAAGCAGACATTGACGATTATTACAGATGAACCACACTGTCAAAATAAGATCTCTAATCTTTCAAGACGCTCGAAGAATCGCGCGGGACCGGCCGGCTTGGAGAAAACTTGTTGGGGCCCTCTGCACCAGCGGGGTGCCTTAGGACCACAACAACAACAACAATCTTTCAATGCTGGCTCTGCCCAGCTATAATTTCAGAGAGCTGCAGTTCGTTTCTAGCATATCAAAAACATTGAAAACAAAACTTCCCTACCCTACTATTAAAGTTAAAGCAACAGAATATCATTTCCGCGTCCAAAACCCCGTCTAATACACAGCAATAACTCAACAAACACAGTTATAATTGTTCCTTGTTCAACAGGCCGAGATAGTCGGATGCTCATAATTAATTCACGTCGAAATGTTCCTCACTTAGCAGATATAGTGGCGTATCTCTTGTTTTCTTCGGAAACAGGAGATTTGACTGTTAGCCTGCATAATACAGATTAACAGACTTTGCCCCTTTATTTTTATTTGAGATTGTGTTAAAAAGCGATGGGTACCAATCTATATTCACTTCTCTGTCTTGATTGACGTGGCGTTTATCTTACGCGTCACGGGATAAGTCGTGAGCCTACAGCTTTCGTCACTTTACCGCAAAGCCTGTAAACTTTACCTTACGATTACAGCAGCTTCCCCTTATCGACCTAACAAGATCAACCATCGTTAATACCTCCTAATCGACTACCGACCAATTGTTACCGGGCCTTAGGTATCGATAAAAAATCGTTTTCACATCGAACCAACGTAATCGGATATAGATTATCTCGTTTGAGCGGTTAGAATTTTGATAGCGTTTTAAATGTGTTTGCTACGTAATGTAGTCTTATTGGATTGTTTATTTTCAGATCGCTTTAAGTAGGTAAGTAAAGTTCAATTAGCCAATCACTAGAGTGGCAATAAGCAGAGCTGTAGAGCTGGTGTTCTGATAAAATGATAAGAAGATAATTGTTGGATGTTTAATATATCAGCGTACTAACAAAAATCATTACTATGATGCCTACTTTAGTCCT